>SNQJ01S0048305.1:69064-85832 GCA_010110895.2 Picea sitchensis | reverse complement strand
GGTCAAAGATTTCCCATTGGTAGGAACCTGAACCTCTTGGAGAATTAGTGACGGTAAGAGTGTAATACTAGGGGAGGACCCATGGTTGGGTGTTGGGAACTCCTTTTTTCTTTCTTCTCCCTTGATCCACACTCTTAGAGATATAGGCATCCAGGTTTTAGCTGATGCTTGCACATGATTCCCGTAGGTCAGGGGATGGCTCGACTAGATTTTTGTTGAGACTCTCAGCTTAGACAGAGTCCCCGTTGATGAATGGAGAAGGTTTATGGACAAACTTGTTGAAAATAATATTTGTCTAGATGAAAACTCCGCTGACACTCTCGCCTGGTCCAAAAACCTAAAGAATGGTAACTTCACAGCAAACCTGGGCTAGAAAGCTTGGTTTGAAAATGATTTCGATGGACCTAAGAAGTGGTGGTGGGATTTGATTTGGAAAATCAAAGACCCACCAAGATGCAAAATTTCGTTGTGGCTTGCCCTCAATAATAAATGATTAACTTGGGACAATCTTGTTAAGAGAGGTTGGAATGGTCCTCATTGGTGTGGTTTATGTAAAAATGATGTTGAATCTATCTCACATCTGTTTATCTCGTGTCCTTATGCAACCCAGGTATCGTCACTAGTTAAATATAAACCGAAAGCAAGAATGGACTGGAATAAGGAAAACTTGGAGGAATGTTTCAAGGCCTGGCCACATGATCATTCAGTCAAGTTATACATAGGTTTTATTTGTTTACTGATCTCTAATTTATGGTGGGCCAGGAACACCGGGGTTTTCAATAATAAATTTATCCCTCCAGAATTCACAACGACTATCATGGTTTCTCAAGCAATAGAATTTAAGGCCTCCTTGAAGGAGAAATCCCCTTGGTTGGTAGAAATGCCTTCTTTAGATTACAAGGTACCTTGGGGCTTCTTCGATGGGGCCATCCAAGGGCACCCTCGAAAATATGGTGTTGGAGTTGTTTTATATCTCTCTTAGAAACATTACCTGTTCATTATATATGCTCTAGGGGAAGGGTACAATAACAAAGCCGAATATACAACTCTCTGGACTCTTCTTGAAATAACAAAAAGGAAATATGTTAGGAAGCTTTAGGTCACGTGGGATTTGAAACTGGTAATTGACTGGGAAAGTTAAAAAAATGCAGCTCAAGACATCTATACAAAACCAATCAAGCGGGACATCAAGCTAGCCTTCCAGTCTTTTGAGTGGTTGTCTTTCAATCACATTATGTGTGAGTTAAACTCCAAAGATGATGAAATTTCCAAGGCAGCCCTTGCTCTGCCTGTGGGAGATATGGGATACTATGAATACATAGATGGAGAAGAAGTGGAAGCCATGGAAATATGGTTGTAGGCTGCTCTGTAATGATATTTTATCTAGTTTTTCAATGATGCATATAGACTGTGTAGGCTCTTCTTCAGTCCTAAGGACTGTTTTTGTTTTTTATATAGGATCTGAATATGGTCAGTAAAGACCAAATCGTTATGCTATTGTAACATGTATATTTCTCTCAGAAATATAAAATATTTTTTCCAAGGAAAAAAAAAATCTAGCTCACAGGTATTTGTTGGGCACAGAGACATCGTCTCGACAGATATATCTTTTGTATGTCCTCACATGCATATCCTCCGCACATGCAAGTTCTAGTATAATTTCAACCATTGTGCGGATAATTCATAATAATGATCCTTCTGCACTCCCACACTTCGCAACTCTACGCCTCCAATAGTTCCATCACACAGATTCTAGCCAAAAATGTAATTCGCTTGATAACCGACTCATTTATGGCAATTTCATTTTTAAACATTTTGAAGTCTTTGTAGCGAATTTTTTTTGCATAAAATTTTGTAAAAACTAGGAAAAAAGGTAAATTGTTCAATGTTTGAGAAAAATTTGTAAATAAGTGAAGTGTTAAATATATATATCTTTGGTACACATATCATCTGTACAACCATATATTTTGGGCATCCACACAAGCATATGCGCCGCACAACCAACAAAATCTAACTTGAACCCTTGTGATGATGATTCATATCTCCCATCCTCCCACTTTCCCATACTTTGCAACTTCGTACTTCCAATAGTTCAATAGCACTGATTATGACCAACGATGTAATTTGCATGATAATTGACTGATTTATTGCAATCTCATTTTCTGAGTTTCCAACACTAACTCTTGATACTTGTATTTATTTTAAGTGACAATGTTTATTATAAAAAAATAAGCATATAAAGTAAACAAAATGCTTTTATGTGTTGGGTTGTTATATTCTTAGCAGTGAAAGTCTAGTCGAGGTGAATTGATTGACGGTTGAAGTCGAGGTGGATCAACAACAAGTCAAAGGTCAAGGTGAATCGACAGGGTAAAGTTGAAGGTCGAGGTATTTCGACATTATAATACCCCTAGGTTGAACCCCAATTGTACATATAAATGTAAATGTTTTATAGGTTGGTGAGAAAGGTTGTTATATGCTAGAAGGATTATATGATTACTAGGCCGAAGAGCCTAGGTGCTAAAGGCTGGTGAGCCTATTTTTATAATATGAAAACACTCATATTATTAATGAAAACACACCGCTACATGCTGACTGATCCACAAATGAGTATGCGGGGCTAAACTCCACTAGAAAGGGAAAGGGGGGATAATAAGTCTAGTAAGGGGCTTAATCCTAATGGAATATTATAATATTATTCCTTAAATATAATGTAATGGATATACATATATATCCTAAGTCGTCTCGAAAGTATGGACAAGGGAGTCCCTTGGAGTACCAAGTGTCTTAAAGGACACATGCATATATATATATATTTGTGGATATATTGTGAAGGGGGAGACTATGCGTTATGGTGAGTATTGATCGTTCCTTCACAGAGGCAGCTTTTAGTCATATCGGACGGTACTGGACTATGAAAAAGAACCTATACTTGTACTATTATCATGGGAGCTATATTGAAGAAGCGATTGTCAGGTCGTGTTATGGAAGAAGTAGGTTGTCAGGCTCATGAGTAGTTCTCTAGGAGAGAAACTACTCAGAGTTGTTCCTGGTGCACATGGAAATAACTACGGGGCTCTGAGACTTCATGTTTGGCCTGTTGTTGAAGCCCCAGAAGGGAAGTTGGGTAGGTGAGGGACTATTGAGCAGAGAAGGGGAACAATTCCTGGGTTGGAACATGCATGTGGGGAATGATAGACCGTAGGCTAGTTGCAACAGTTGGCACCTAGGATGGAATAATTATGCTGCTTACCAGACCTTAGACTGGATTAGTATTCCCTTTTCCCTGGTAGAGTTTAGCCCCAGCTCGGGGGTGGCCCAGTTCTAAGAGTTATGAGAAACGTGGTCTAAGGCTAAAAGGAACGTGGAAGGTCTGCATGCAGTTGGTGTTTATATTATGAGATAAGTGTCATTCATGTGCTTATTTCAATGACTGCATGTGTGAAATTATGGGTTTTCTGTCATGGAATTTCTATTGTTAAATTCTACATATGAATTGTCATTGTGCACACATGTTGTTCTATTTTTCTTCTTAACTATGTTCATATGCCGAACTAATTATTTAATTTAATGGTATCAAAAATTTTGATGTTGCAGGGTGTGTTCTAGCTCCCGGCTGGGAACGTTACTAGATCATGTTGTTGAGTCCCTGATAATAAGTTTGTTACAAAATGGTATCTGAGTTGGAAGGAGAGAAGACATTTTTTAAGTGGCGCATTCCTAGCTAGTTCTAAGGCTGGGGATGTCACAAAATGGTATCATAATGAATTTATGTTGTGATGTCGGTAATGGGTATGTTAAAAATTGGTATTTGTGCATTTTTTTTGGATTTGCTGGTAATGGGGACATTACATACATGGTAAAGGCACTGAAAACAAGTTGAAGAGGTCAACCAACATGAGGTCGACAGGAAGACGTGTGGTGACCGACTAGTAGTCGAATTGGAGTCGACTGTACTAAAATCCTGAGATTTGCGGTATTTGTAGCCAATGATCTGAATGGATTTGTAACCGTTTTTGGGCGCCAAGTATTTAAGGTTTTTCCTATTATAAAGCCTATAAATATGCTTGTTGTAAGGCCATAAAGGCTAATGAATGAATGATTGAATGCATTTATAGAAAACTTTAGATGTAGTTTGTTGGTCATGCAGAGGTAATCCAGATTGGCTAGAGGGTGGTTCTTGCGCAGGCAAGTGGGTATGATGTCGATTGTGTCTTAAGTGTGGACCGAGGTTAGACATGTAACATTTTATTCAGATTGAATAAGACAACAAGAGAGAAAAACACTCAAGGAATGCTAGTTTTCCCAATTTGGGTTTCCAGGGTAAAATCTTTGTGTACGGTGTGTTTGCTTTGTCATTTACGTTCTTGATTAAATTATTCTTCTCCTATGCTAGGTTTAGTGTGGAAGCGTCTCTCATTTCCTAAAAAGTGGTATCAGAGCCATGTTATGCTTTGATGAGTGTATCAGATATTGTTTTACCAATATTGAATCTGATAACTAAACCCTAGGTACAATAAGAGTTGTAAGTCATAAATTGTGTTAAATATCGTTGAGGTGAATGGTGAGAAGTTCAAGAATAAAGATAGAAAAATTCAATGTCTAGAATTTTGAGTTTTGGAAGCTTAAAATGGAATATCTTCTTGTAGATCGAGAACAATGGACAATGATTTTTCCAAGTACCCAACCAATAGAAAATTCGACAGAAGAATGGGAGAAAATTGAAATAAGAGCAAGAAGTACGAGTCGACTTTGTCTTGCATATTTGGTACTGGTGAATGTCTCAGGTGAAGATTCGACCAAGAAAATGTGGGACAATATGGAAGCTTATACCAGTTGAAATATCTGGTAAATAAGTTGTTTCTCAGAAAGAAACTGTATATTCTGAGAATGATTGATGGCATTTCTTCTATGGATATTAAAATCATTGAGGATGAGAAGTGTATAATCCTATTATGTTCTTTTCTAGACTCCTGGGATGGCTTAGTCATGGATATATGGAGTAATACAACCACACTAGTGCTAGAAGACATGGTTGATTCTCTTCTTTCAGAAGAAATGAGAAGAAAGAACATGAAAGGATTGAACAAAGATGCTTTAGTGGTGAGAGGTCGATTGGTTGAAAGAGATAAAGGTAAATTCTCCTATAGAAATTCTAAGTCGAAGGGTAGATCAAAATCCCCAGTTCAGTCGACAAGAAGATGCTGGAAACATAGTAAATCTAGGAATTACAAAAAGGACTGTAAGTCGAGGGAGATGGAAGTCAGTACGGGATCCGACGAGAGGTAGTTGACTGAGAGAAAGACAACCCCAGATAAAGGAGATGATGATCATGCAACACCTGAAAAAAATATTGTATGAAAAAGTTACGACCCTGAGAAGTTGATGTACCAACTTACCCCATCAGGGCCCACATGACTTTTGGTGCTTCATCTCCTACATCTCCTAGGGTTAGGTTTTTGGATGTCTAGGGTTTTCTCATTACTTCTTGATGCTAAAAAGGCATGGAGGCCTCATTGTAATGTGCTCAAGCGAATGCACATAGCCACCACATCTCTTCTCAGAGATTAGCTACCACCATTCGATCAAGATTGTTTTCATTATGCATTTTACAGTTTCAAAATATTTTCTTTATTGAATAGAAGTCAAGTTTCATTGTATCTATTTTATTGTCAATATATCTATGTTTTGATTTTATAGATCTGTGCTTCATTTTTTCGCTCATAAATATGGATTAGTGGTATTAGAGTGGTCTGTTCTTCATTTGTTTCTTTGTGCATGTCCCCAACAAGGTTGAGGTATAAGCAGTTGGGACTCGAACTAGTTGATCCTTTACAAGATTGGCCTTGCCAAACCCGACAACCACTGTGGGGGAATAACAAAGAGACAATGGGGTAGGATATCCCTTTAAATTGTTGCTTGAGGAATCCCTCGCGTGATAGACGAACACGATGATGGATAATTTTGTGCAAATCCTTCAATGACTGCCAACATGCGATGCATCTTCCAATAGTGGAGGCGCTGCCCCCTTCAAGGTATAGATCAATTTTGATATTCCTATATTTTATGGTAAAAAATATGTGGATGTTGTAGACAAATGGTTAAACCTTATAGAAGGGTATTTTTCTGTCCATAACTTTTCCGATAGAGAAAAGATTATGTTTTCACTCCTTAAGGCCATCCTCCATGTCAAATATTGGTGGGAGAATTTATGTGAGCAAAAGACAACAAATGGATCTCTAATATTTGTAGTCGCACCACCTGTGGTTCTTTCAGGGATGCTATTAAGGGATATTCTATCTTATTGGAAGTTATGATGACTTGTATACAAGATTCACCACACTACGACAAGAAAGGGATCAAACAATGTCAGAGTTCACTAATGTCTTCCATACCTTGCGCACCAAGCTAGGTATCAAAGACTCTAAGAGACATCTAGTGCTCAAGTAACATGATGGTATACATATATACATCCATATATAAATGGAGTTTCTGGATATCTCATCCTTGGGTGTGACCTATCGATACGTTGTTAAAATTGAGTAGAAGATTAATCAAAATACGTGATAGTTTGGGTATGGGAACCCATCATAGTAGAATCAGGGAAATGGAGGCCCCAACCTGAAGAAAAAAGGATATAAAAAGGATGGGAAGCCTCAAGAAAACCAGTCTAAGTTGCAAACAAAGAAGGACAATGGGAAGACAAAGAAAGTCACTGGGAAATGGTGTGAGTTCCATGAGAGCCCCTGGCATGACATCGTTGAATGCTTATCAAACCAGTCATTGTCGATTGAGGTGAAAGCCTATGAATTAGATGTGGGTTCCAAATCCGAGTCAAAACCAGAAAAAGGGAGATGTATCATTGATGCAGAACCTAGTGCCACCATTTCTACCACCAAGATCCATCCTGGTGAACCTGATGAACTAGAGGAAGGGGATTACCTCTTTCATTCACATATGTGACTGAAGGGTACTCAGTTGCACTTCATCATTGATAGCGGTAGCCAAAAGAACCTCATCTCAGCAGAGGTCATCAAGTGGTTGGCCCTGCAGGCAACAACACACCCACAACCATACAACATTGGATGGATCCTCCAAGTAAGTGATCTCCGTGTCAACCAATAGTGTTTCCTATCCTATGATATCAGGCCCTTCAAAGATGAGGTATTGTGTGATGTCTCCCCCCTTGAAGTTTGTGATGTTATTTTGGGCTAACATTATTTCTGGAAATGTCATGTTGTATATAAGTCTAGGCCTCACAATATTATTATTATTTCAGACAAGAAATTGTACAGAATACCCAAGGTAGTCCCACCTACTTCCATTTCCTTGATATCTGCCAAGAAATGTAGGAAGGTCATCTCTCAGACCGGGAATTTTGTCTTCTTTGTGATTCATGCTCAAAGTAAGAGGAAGGTCACAACCAAATCCATGTCCTCGATGACATGTCTCTCCACGTAGAAAAAGTAAGTGGAGAAGGTTGTGTAAGAATACAAAGACATATTCTCCTCACCCACTGGGGTACCTCTACACTGTTAGGTCAACCATTCAATTGATATGGCCCCTGGTGCATCTCTACCCAATGGGTCATTCTATCGACACTCTCTGTTAGAAAATGAGGAAATGAAGCGCCATATCCAAGAGCTGCTAAAAAAGGGGCACATCCAACCAAGCTCATCACCTTGTGGAAGCCCATTCGTACTGGTGTAGAAGAAAGATGGGACATGGCGACTCTGTATTGATTACCCGACCCTAAATAAAATGAAATTCAAGAACTGATACCCAATTCCTCGAATAGGCGATCTCCTTGACCATCTCAATGGGGGGAAATACTTTAGTAAGATTAATCTGAAGTCTGACTACCACTAGGTCCCAATAGAGAAGACCAATGTATGGAAGACTGCCTTCAAGTCCAAATAATGTATTTTTGAATAGCTGGTCATGCCCTTTGGCTTGATGAATGCCCCAACAAATTTCATGAGGATGATGGATGATATCTTGCAGACTTTCACCAATTCTTTTGTGGTGGTGTATTTGGATGACATCGTCATCTTCAACAAGAGTTGGGTGAAACACTTGTAGCATATTCAATAGGTTCTACACACTATACAACAACACAAGCTATATGTAAAGTTCGAAAATTCTCCTTTGGAATGGACATGATACAATACCTAGGATACATTGTTTATTATCATGGGGTGCATGTCGATCCAACCAAGATCCAGGTCATTCGTGACTGGCCAGCCTCAACCAAAGTCATTGAGTTGCGAAGATTCTTAGGCCTTGCCAATTTCTATCGTAGGTTCATGTTGGGATTCTCCCATATTGCATGGGCCCTTAACTAAGTGACCAGGGGTGGTGGTAAGGAAAATTTTGTGTGGGTTCAGTTGAAACAAAAAGCATTCGATTATTTGAAGCAATGCTTGTGCTCAGCCCCAGTGCTCTCATTACCCGACCTGCAACAACCTTTTAAGATCACGATAGATGCTTTAGACTATGTTGTGTGCACAATTCTCACTCAACATGAACATCATGTGGCCTATCATAGTGATATACTATCATATTACATTCGTAAGTACCCCACTTATGACAAAGAAATGTACTCCATTGAAGCCTGTCACTAGTGGAGGTATTACATTATTGGGAAGGAGAAAATCATCCACATTGATCATAAACCTCTACAGTTCATGCAGACATAAGGAAAATTATATAATGATCACCATCATAAGTGGTCCACATACTTACAACAATTCCATATCAACACCAAGTATAAGACAGGGAGCACCAACTGCGTCCCTGACTGCCTTAGTCAACCTCCCATTACAGCTGTTAGTCTCTAATTTTGTCTTGGTTTAAGTAAGAAACCCTTGTCCTAAACCCTCCTTACCCATCCCTCATTTTCCGCTTTCAGCTATTTTCATTTCTTAGATTTTGGATATTTCATGGTTTGCATTAAAATATTTGATGATTTATTTGAGTTTTGATTATGAAAAACATTGTTTAAACTAGAAGTGTCTCCTTTATGCCGTTGAAATTTTCAAATTTCAAGTTGTCAAACGCGCTACGGGAATAAGCCTATTCCCGTAGCGCCAAATAATCATGCCATAACATGCGCCTACTATCCCGATTCAGTTATGATAACAAGATCATGAGTTAAGAGTTCATGTGTTCCCACGAGAATTTGGTAATCATTTCTAAGTCCAACAAGTTCAGAACATAATCGCTATACACGTGCGCAGGGTCCATTTCAAAATCCCCTGTTATTTAATGATTATTATGTGATATGTTCGAGTTGTTTTAAGTTCAGCTTTGCAGGGAAAAATACAGGTATCCATTCAAAGCAACATGCATATATCAACCATTGCATAAAGGGAATTTGGAACCAGAGGGCGTTAGTTGCATATTTGAGTTTAATGGTGCCAAAGTGGAGTGGACAAGTTTCCAGAATCGAACCAGAAGGTGTCGAACTCCTTGAAGCCTACCCTCAGATGGCTCAAATATTTAGAGATGCTGGGTGGTTTGAGTTCCTCACTACATTTCAAGGATATGAAGAACATGTTTCCATGGAATTTGATTTGAATTTCGATGGTCATGAGGTCGAAATCGGAAAGATGTTGATGCTGGTGACAGAGCAGACTATAGCCAAGGCTTACAGGCTCGTGGTTGGAGGGGAAATATGGTGGAAGAAGGAACACGTGGTCACTAAGTTTGTGAATCAATTCCTCCTTCCAGATAAGCAGTATCCAGATTGGAGAAGGGGAATTCCTCACAGCTGGGTTCGACCCGAATGGCACACTGCCCTGGTGGTGATTCATAGATACATCACCTGCGAAGGGAGGTTTTCTTTGATCTACATCTACCATATCAGAATACTGATGCATCTAAATAGTGACTACCCTTTAAATATTCCTTATTTCCTGCTTAAAAGTTTGACAAAAATGTCTAAGAAGGTACATTCGATTTCCACTAATGCCAAGGGTAGTTTGTTCCATAAAGTCTTGATTAAAACCCTAGTCATGTCTTCCCTAAATGAACTACATAAACCCTGGAATTGGCTCACGAAATCCTTAAAACCTATTACTCAATCCAATAAGATGAAAAAGGGCAGAGGGAGGAAAACTGTTAAACAGAGTCAAGATATTGCTGATAAAAACCTTGTAAAAGATGAATCTTCTGATATCAAGGTAACTAAGAAGAGCAGGAGTAAGAGATCTAGATGGGAGCCCGAAAATGAAATGCTTCCTGAGGAAGATGTCAAAGAAGAGACAGAGTCAGATAATGATCTCATTGCTCAAACTACAGTCAAGTTTGAAATGCCATCCACCAACAAAAAGAACGTTGCAGTCAAAGGAAAGAGGAAAAAAGGTGCGTGTGTATCACAAAAACCTCAAAGAAATTCAACCAGGGATACTATTAAGTATAGGCTGAACTCAAAAGCAATGTTCAATCCTACCATTAAAGAAGAAAACACCATAATCATAGATGATGATTCTGAGGATGTTGAAACAAGCACCAGGAAAAGAGCAAAAAAGACTCCTTTTCCCAAGAAATCTGTCAGCAAAGGAAAGGGAAAACTTACACCACCTACAGGCCCTGTAATGAGAGCTTCAACTAGATTAGCTAAGGCTAAAGAGATGGCTAAAGGCATCAGTGAATTCCCTAAAGAAAAACAGGATTACTTGGAAGATTCAGATTACTTACCAGATGTACCTGGAGCTATGGATCCATCAAGTTCTGAAGAAGAACATATCTCAAAATTGTTTTCAAAATACCAGGTTAAAGCCAAAGAACCCAGTGTTACTTTAAATATGAATGAAACTGCACCTTTTGAAGATTGTTCATGATTCAGGGTCGAGATAAGAACTGATAAGGAAAAGATTAAATAATTTCAGAAAACCATAAAGCAGTTAAAGAAGGAAAAGATGCAGATAGAACAGTGGAATGCTCGCCAGCAGGAAAGAATTCAAAGTCTTAAAAAGAAGAAGAAGGAGAAAAGAGCGTTGCTTAAGGAACTCAGGGAAATCAATTTCAGACTTTATTGGCACAATGTTGTGTTAACTACAAAGCTCAAGCAGAAAAATGCCAAAGCCTCTGCTGTGATTTTATCTTAAAGGTAACATGAAGATTGGTTACAATTTTGTTTAAAGGTGCTCTAGGAGATATGGAAAATAATTACTCGTTTTAATCAAGGAAATGCTATCGATCTGCTTTACAGAGTCAAACGAAATCCCTTTTTTGTAGAGTCAAATGTATTGCTGGCAATGTTTGTTATATCAAGCTGTTGATCCGTGGACTATTTTGGAAATAGTAGCTCATTTTTGAGTGACATAATTTAGGATCTGGATACTTTTTTATTCTAGTCATTTAAAGCTGTCCTGGATAATAGGATTTGGTAGTTTCATAGTTGTTTTAAATATACAGAAGACAGATCTTATGGGGGTCAAAAATTTGGAGATCTATAGAAACTTTTTTGTGGAGATTATTGTAAAGGCATGTATGTTCAATTGACACTTAATAGCAAAGGCATATGGATGGTTAGACCTTCTCTTTTCTACTCTGTTATTTCATTTTTCATGCTTGAATTTATTATTCAAATTGCAATGCTTTTGGTTCTTGAATGTTAATTTATACAGTGAAGATTTTGCTGTAGAGATAATTTTCAAGTAATGATTTCAAGCTGATACCCCTGTTTCTTTATAATATATTGAAACTAAACTTTGTGAAATTGACAAATTGAAGATTTCACTTTCTTTTTCTTGAATTGGTTTACTTAATCTATGTATCTACCTATTATTAAGCCAATGGGATATGCAATGTTTTAATCTTGATTTTCATGCCATGCTGTAATCTTGACCCAGTTTTCAACCATTATACCAAAACCAAATCATAAAACCCTCAAAAATACTTTGCAATAAAATCAATGATGCCCTAGCTTTCCCTTACCAGTCGAGTGCAACATTAGGGACTAACAACAACACAAACCACAATACTAAAATACTGCAGCCATGAGACCTCTGGATGGCCCCAACTCTACGAGAGAGATCCTAACTTCGCCACTACCTACCATATGTTGGGCACAAACATAACTGTCACTAATTTCCATCTTTAGGATGGGTTTTTGTTCCATCTATGTGTCCCATCAAGTGAGTGAGAGAAGATGATTTGGGAATCTCACTATAGTCGGGTGGTAGGACACTTTGGCGTAGAAAAGATAGTGTCAGTGTTGTAGCAACATTTCTATTGGCCAAAACTTTGATAGTATGTCAACAAGTATATAAGGTCCCGCACTGCCTATTCCATTTCCAAACCAGACATTAAGAAAAAATGCATGTACACCCCCCTACCTACTCCTGACAGGCCTTGGGAATCCATATCGATGGACTACATGTTGGTCCTTCCTTCAACCAAGTGGGGAAATGACTGTGTTTTTTTGGTTGTTGATCTCTTTTACAAGGTGGTGATTATGTCCGCCTACAAGAAGAGAATCATAGTGGAGGTCACTGCCAAGCTCTTCTTCTAATAAATGTGGGTACATTTTTGGATAACACAAACCATTGTCTCATATTGGGACAGTCGATTCCTCAGCACATTCTAGTCGAGCCTCTGGTCACTGCTGGACACCAAGATCACCAAATTCACTTCCTTCCACCCCCAGATGGATGGCCAAACTGAGGTCGTCAACATGATGATCGTGCATATATTGCACATGAACAATTATAAACATCCACACACATGGGATGAGAGTCTTCCCTATGTTCAACACTGTTACAACATAGCCATACATAGCTCAATCGACCACAACCCCTTTCAGTTGGGGTTAAGATTTCAACCATTGGGTCCCATGGATGTTTCACTACCCCTTGTGTCCACACTAACATAATTGTCCCATGCTCAAAATGAAGTAAAAAAAGTCACCTGGTTCATTGAAAAAATCCAACACATCCACCAATAGGTTCAAGATATTTTATAGAAGTCCAATGCCACGTACGAGCAACGCCATGATCAACACCAGGTGCCACACAAGTTTTAGGTGGGAGATAAAGTTTGGTTGCACTTGTAGAAAGAAATCCTTATAGGGCCCCATCAAAAGCTTCTTTCACTCTTCTATGGACCTTAAACCATCACTAAGGCTGTGGGTGGCAATGATTTTGAGATAACATTCCCCCCTTCCTTGGGTTTCATCTCGTGTTTAATGTGGACCTCCTTCGGCCATACTTTCCACCATTATTGGACACCTCATAGATAACAGAACAATTGACACTGACAGAGCTCAACCATGAATGCATGGAACATGTATCCACTGATAAGATCATGGACACAAAGTTCAAGGGAACTCACCAACATAAGCTTCAACTTTATCGTGTTGTCAAAGCAGGGAAACTCTTGCACCAAGGCAAGTGGCTCACCGGGGCCAAATTCAACAGAAATTTCTTCATCTAATGGGGGAAATCAACACAATGGAGGCCATTACTTCCTAAGGGGGGATGATTTATCTAGGTAGATATTGGTGGCCACCCACCTATTCTAATTGACTCACATACAGTTTTCATATTGCCAATTTTTTCTATCTTTTCGGGTTCTAAACTTCCAGGGCCATTTTGAGGCCCTAAACATCATTTTTTGGGCCCACTAGAGTCACAAAATAAACAAAGTTAGAGTGTGATGAAAAAATGTGTAGTAATTGGATAGATCATTCCAATGGGATATTGTGTGCCTAAAACAATGATCATATGCAAAATTTACGACCCTGGGAAGTTGATGTACCAACTTACCCCATCATGGCCCACACGACGTTTCGTGCTTCATCTCCCAGGGTTATATTTTTGGATGTTTAGGGTTTTATCATTACTTATTGATGCTAAAAATTCCTAGAGGCCTCATTGTAATGTGCTCAGATGAATGCGCGTAGCCGCCACATCTCTTCTTAGAGATTAGCTACCACCATTCGAGCAAGATTGTTTTCATTCTGCATTTTACAGTTTCAACATAGTTTCTTGATTGAATAGAAGTCAAGTTTCACTGTATCTCTATTATTGTCAATATATCTTTATGTTCATTTTATAGATCTATGTTTCATTTTGTTCCACTCATAAATTCGAATCACACTAGCTATCAATTGAGTAGTTCTACTAGCCACCAGATCTATTTATTCTAGGAATCATAGTTCAACCACAAAGTCTCTGCATCCATGGCTTCTCCTAAAAAACATGTGATTTACTACAGGAAACAGTTCAAGCAGACCACTTGCAGTACAATGATGTCATTCTCATATCAGTTGGCACTGAGAAGGAAACTACTTGGAAGGGGACTCGATGTACAATTGATGACCAAGATCCCTATTCTTACTAAACAATTTATTGAACTATGATTCAAATTTCCTGTTGTTCTCCAGCTTTCTCTATCAACATATATTGTGAGTGCTTCCATGGATCAACACCTTTGTTGAACCCAAGATATGCATTCTATAGACTACCCCCTCTATCGGTTGTATTTGTTCTCCTCTTCTTCGTTATCAACCAAGACGACCTAGAAAAAAGGATTCCATTGGGCCTGTCCATTGGAACAATCAACCTGCCCTTACGATTTGCAAGTGCCCAAGTAACTAGGTAATTTTATAACTATAGGACTTGGGCTAGCCATTCCTTGAATTTTTGGAACATAGGATGAAGCACACCCACACTTCACTAGTCCAGATGAAGACACAATAGAGAGACATCGTCAACCTGGACAAATTTACACCTAATTCAGCTGCTACCTCTGGGACAACCTTACTCATTCCTGTTATCACACATACTGTATCTTGGGAAAAGCTTAACCCAAGTAAAAAATATGAGACAACTACATGAGTACCTACCCTCTGTCACCTTAGATGAATTATACTCCTCCAAGGGTCTAGATGAATTAATGCTTGAAAAAAAAAGAAACCAAACAATAAATGCAAAAATTCCTTACCAATTCCAAGAATACCATGAATAAACCCTTCTTTATCAAGTATATTCCACCAAAACTACCAAGAAGCATCCAAGAGGTAGTGCCTTACTTTATTCACAAATAGATAAGTAATAGCATCACAAAGATATATTCAATAGATAGATAGAGAAAAATTCCCAAGTAGGGAAAAAATTTCAGCCATGTAATATGTAATTCTCAAGTGAGTTGTGATCCAAATGAAATGAAAGTGGCATATATTTATAAGAGATCACCCAAAAACCAATTTGTCCACTTTTTCAAAATTCAACATCAAATTAGAGAGGTCGACCTCCCTATTTGTCTTTTACAACTTAAAATTAAAAAATCACAAAGTAAAATTTCCCTTTTAGGGGTGACGTTAGGCCTTCTAGAGAGACGTTGAATCCTTTGGTGAAAAACATTGGGCCTCCAAATGCCATAAGCTATGAAACCAAGTGCTCTAATGAATGCCAAGTGTCTCTCTTTCCTTCAAACCATGTCACAACACCATCGTCCATGAGAAACCCCATCAAAACCCTAGCCCTCATGTGATGTCTAGGGCATAGAAGGTGATGTTTTGGGCACTCCTGTTATAACCCTAATTTGCACCAGACATGCTTACCTAGCATCAGGCCAACTCAGATTCCTTATTTTCCAAAACACTGCTGAACAACTCTTCTTAAAAACCCCTTTTATAAAGGTCCATGCGCCCTTCTACATTACTACACGCGTGTACACGCTAGCTGGCCCAAGACAACCTGCATGTACCTACAAAAGAACGAAAAAAGGAAAGTTGCTGACGAAGCACACAACTTTGGGTAAATTAACTAAACCTTTCGACCATGCATGGCTTGACATTCGACTAAATACCTAGCTTATTCTAGCCTATAAAAGAATTGTTAGGGGTCCCATTTGGAAGAGGGGAATCATAGTAAAGAAACTATACTCGATTGAGCATTCCCTTTGTCCCAACCTTTAGCCATCCTTGTGCAAAGAGAAGTGTAGAGAAAAGTAGTTGGAAGACAGTGGAAGAAGAGCCCAGGACCAGGATCGAGGAGCAGTAGCCTAATTTATCATTGTAAGGTATCATTGTGAAGTTAATAAAAGAATTGATTTTCCCGTCCCACCATATGAGATTGTCATTATTGGAATATTGATTGTATGATTGATTAAATATCTAACCCGTTAGTTCATAGATCAAATGAATGTGGAGTTCTTTGTTTGTCTTTAGTAGATTTAGGTTAGCATTCAAATATACAAATCCAACACTTTTTCGTGAATTTAGTACAAAATTACCCAAACTTAAAAAGTTCATATTACGACAATTTTTAATTTTAAAAAAATCAATTTATAATATTTTGAATATTAATCATTAACATAAGTGTGTAAGTGGTTAACCATTAAAATTAACCAAGGAACAATTATAAATTCTTCCATTATTACTTTACCTTTGTAATTAAAATAACCAAATAACGATTATAAATTCTCTCATCATTGCTTTGCCTTTGCAACTTGTTAAATACATTTTAATAAAAAGTAGGAAATATAAAATTACAATTAGCAACACCTTGATTATTTAAAAGACGTAACAATGTTACATGAATACTATATAAGAACCCATTGAATTGACCCTCTTTACCTACAGATCAAGCTATCTCTTCCCCCCATCCTCCTTCCTCTCCCCTCTCCCTCCCTCCTCTCCCCTCGCACACTGCAAAATATTGGTCCCCCTATTTCCCCTCCCCAAGAACCCATTGAATTGACCCTCTTTACCTACGGATCAAGCTATCTCTTCCCCCTGTCCTCCCTCCTCTCCCCT
>SNQJ01S0048305.1:58587-69054 GCA_010110895.2 Picea sitchensis | reverse complement strand
TTAGACTTTTTATGTTTGTAGGGTCAACCAACTAGTTTAGGGTTAGGGCCTTGCATTAGGTTGGAGAGGAAACTCTTCAAGGCCATTAAATCAAACATTGGAGTCTGAGTTAGGGAGTGTCAAAGTCCAGTATCATGAAAGTTATCTAGGACCCCCTTCTAACATAGGGGATGAACACGAGGTTGCGTGCGGAAAGGTAGCGGAGATAACCCCTCCAAAGCTGGACCAATCGTAGTGGAGAACACATATAGAGGGCTTGTCTTGGGATTCCGTCGATTGCATTTTCCACGGAGCTTCGTGGGTCTCAAATCCGTTCGAGGTCCTTAGTTGTCTTCCAGAACACTTGCCTTCGATACCCTGGTGACTGTTCGCACGCTGGCAACCTAGTTAACTATCTTTTTAGAGACATACACAGGTGACTGTGGGGGTATACCGCGGTACCTAGGACATACATCGGGCCACGTTTTGCAAATTATACCCTGAGGGTGCTTCCGTGTTTGAGTTTCACTTGCACCGGTAAGTTTCTCTAGTGTTGGTTGTTGTAACTGTTCTTCCAACTAGTTTAGTGTTTGTTTGTTTTATCTTGGAGGGACCTTTTTAGTGTGTGTTGTTTTTTGAACGAATAGAAAGCCTAAGGGTGTCTTTGATATTCTCACACAGTGGAGGATCATGAGCTCCACCAATCATGAAGGATTTTGGGCCTATCACCGGTTACACTAGAGCCACCTCCGCCACCACTAAGGTGAAAGCTAGACCAACAAAGGTCTTTTGAAGCGATCGGGTCACAAGAAATTGTACCCAACCAACATCCGGAAGAAACAACCATTTTAGAATTTGGAGTGAAAGCTCTTGGTCCATCCAAAACTCCAACCACTAATCTTTTAACACCCATCATCATACCGATTCACCCTTGCGAGCGCCAGACAGTGTTGCACACAGCAATGGAAAAAAATGTTGTCACTTCTTTTGGGAATTCTTCAATTCCCACTACAGTTGTCACCATAGGAGAGTTTCCACCTCCTAACCCACCATCACTAATCCAAGACACCATGGTCTCGACCACCTCTACCTCGAATAGTGGTCCAATCCTATCTATGGCGGCGGCCCCAGCCCCTTTCACACCGAGTGCGACAGGCTCTCCATTCTCATACAGGATGCCTAGCTTAGGTACAAGTCCTATACTTTCCTACTCCACTTCACAGACTTTAGTTCCAAGGGCAGGGAGCTCTAACGCTTCTCTACAAGGCCACATGGGGTGCACTTCAGCTCCTTTTAATGCTTTCCCTTACAGGGGAGGTCATATACCTCCTTCGTCCCCTTCGCACGGTGGCACCCACCAGCAATCCACCGAGCCACCTACACACCATAGTTTATTTGGAGCAAGGAGTCAAGGACCACCTTCTCATAATATGTCGATAGGTTCAACACCATTTTCTTTGTTCGGTGCATTTGGTAACAACACTTTCTCGTCAGCTACTTTCTCGATTGGGGGAAATCCCGGTTACATACAACCTATTCCTATGCAGGGTACTATTCCTGCATAGGGGAAAACCTAAGTTCTTCCACATCAGGGCCTTGGAATTCTTGGCAAGGATCAGTTCCCTCGTCAAGAATGTCGATCTGGGGTAATTCTTTTCACAACCAATGGAACCTCGGACAAGGTACTATTCCTATCCCCATGGGATTGGCATGGGGAAACCCTTCCCAAAGTCCTTCGAATGTAATGCACACCCAACCATCTACGTCCTATTTTGGGAATCAACCGATGATGTCTCCTCACATGAAGAATCTGTATGCTAGTCATGGCCATGGTTTTTTCCAGAACCCAGACCAGTAGCCAAACTTTTCCTGGCAACTTGGTGCCAGTCAAACTCTAGGTCCCTTTTTCCATGGTTATCACCAACAACCCAAACTACCTTTTCTGGAAACCTTGCGTTTGCCAGACTTGAAAAGGTTGTTGAATGACCTTATCTGTCATGATTCGCGTTGACCCCCTATGCCGATGAAGTTGCCTTCAGACATACCAAAGTTCGAGGCCAAGCCTAACAAAGATTCAGGAGATCATGTGACGACCTTCCATCTTTGGTTCTTGTCTAACTCGTTGAAAGATGACTCCGTACAATTGTGATTGTTTCAACGTACTCTCATAGGGAGTGCCGTGAAATGATACATTGAATGTACTCTTCCTTCGACGAATTGACAATGGCTTTCCTAAACCATTTCCAATTGCATGTAAGATATGACGTTGACACAAAATTGCTGGCCAATTTTGCACAGACAAAAGCATACCATATCTCTGATCACATCCCAGAATGGAGACAATGTAAGAGTTTAATTAAGGTGCCAGTCCCACCAGCATTCCTACTCGAGTGGTTCCTTAAGTCTTTGGTCCCACAGTTATCCAAAGACGTCACGACGTCGGGAGTGTTTTCCGAAGAAGACGCCATCATGAGAGCTCAACAGCTTGAGCTAATCTATTCTCAGTCCGGTTCATTATACGATATATTTCCAGATGCGCCACGCTTAATAATTGATAAAACCAGACAGCGAGTTGGACCATATGCCGATGGTATTTTTGGTCCAACACAAACAAAGCCTGTTGAGCAATTGGCGAAGCAATTGCAACAATTGTCTATACAACACACAGCGGCCATCCAAACTACTGTTTTGGCTGCTCTCCCTACTAAAACGTCGGATGTACACAGTAAAATAGACAAATCCAAAGGCCACCCAACAGCCTAAAGGAAAGAAAAAACAACGAAAGAAGGGTAAGGGGGATAAGAAACCCACTAATAATGCTGGCGGGGGCAACATTGAGAAATGAAAGGCGAGGTATCCGTGCAACCTATGCATGTAAGACCACCTGACTCACCAATGTCTTTTTCTTGCAAAGGCCCAAAGTTTGTGACACAACAACAACCTACCGTGTTAACCAATCCATTTCAACATGGGCAAAACCTAACCCAAGCCTCTACAAGCATGGAAGGGGGCAGTCAAGGACCCTCTTCATCTTTGAACAATCCTGCATCCGTGAATGTGTATATGATGAAGGGCGATGCTTTTATATCGACTAGAGTGCATGGCTACAGTAAACCAAGCACTTATGAGAAGGGAAAAGAAGTTGAACTCCCATCTCTTCCTCTCCAGATTGAGAAGACTTTAGGTGAAACAATGACATGCATCTCAAAAGTCGCATTCAAAAAATCTTCTCACAACCCAAATGCAAAGGCCGCCCATAACTATTTTGTGGTGGAGGATTTGTCTCAAACCCCTTGTGCGATGTCCGCTTTGGAGGTCCTCCAAAGCTGCCATTCCCAGAGGAAATCTTTGTTAGTCACTTTAGGATCTACCGAGACTTGTAATCTGGGTACAATCATGCCGGATACAACGGACTTAAAACCTCATCTACCTTACCACCTAGCATTTCAGATAGTAGTGGTTCACCCCATGAAAACTTTTACTCATAATATTTTCCGCACATGTCGTTGGCATGTTGGAAGGCCATTGGCCAGCTCATTTTGTCTCCATCACCTACTCTTCTCACTGCTTTCGACGGTCGTTCGTTCCGACCACATGGTATCATTCCCTCTTTCCCCATGCAGTTAGGAGGGAAGACAGTGTGCGTCGAGGTATAAGTAGTCGACGCGTCCCTCAACTACAATCTCTTGTTAGGAAGGAGTTAGACTTACGCCATGCAAGCAGTGGTTGCTACAGTTTTTCAGGTCTTGTTGTTTCCACACGAGGACTGGATTGTGACCATTGATAAATTGTCTTTCTCCAGAACTGACCCTTCATTGGGGGTATTCGCGGTCCCAATGATTGATAATCCCCAACCAAGCATAGTCAACGTAGGGGTTGGTTTGTGCCCATCTTTGATGGGTACCTTCGATTACCCACCCCCTTAAGGCGATGTCAAGTTCATATCCGATCACCATAAGGTTGATATTTTCCAAGTTTTGTTGTTTCGCATGACTTACTTCAATGATCCGTGGATACTTCCTTCCCCATTGACCACGATGGAAGGGACAGGACACCCGAGCATGTCCATGCCCTTGTCCGCAGCTAAAGTAGCGTACTCTTTAGTCTAGCAAGCTTCGGCCGACACAGATCCAACTCTTGCACAAGAGCTAGATCCGACTCTAGAGCCTATTTGGGCTCAAGGTTCTCTCGCTGACACTGATTCGTTAGACTTAGTCTTTCCCTCTGATGAAGCAATAATTGAAGCAATGACTAGTCCCGACAAACCTTGGGATGATATCCATCAGATCATACTTCCTCCTAGAGTTAAGAAGAATCGAAGCCGGAGAATTCACCTTGACTATGAATGGAGTTAGGTATTTTCCTATTAATCCATTAGCTACACATGAGGTTTATGCCAAGGGTAATATGAAAACTATCATTGAAACCATACCGATCAATATCTCCAGAACCCCTTGCGTTGTGGAGAATGTTTTCGTTGGAGTTGACTATTCCCTCAGAGAGATTCAAATCTACACAGATCTATTTAAATAATTCCGCGACATTTTTTCCTGGTCTTACAAGGAAATGCCAGGCATCGATCCAAAAATAATTGAACATGAAATCACAACTTATTCATATGCCAAGCCTGTTCGGCAGAAGCTTCATCCAGGTAATCCCAGGAAAGCAACAACCATTAAGGTTGAAGTTGAGAAATTGCTAAAAGCCAGTTTTATCTATCCTATCCATTTGATCCAATGGGTGTCAAATATTGTGCTGGTTAATAAGAAATAGGGCACGATTCATGTATGTACGGACTTCTATGATTTGAACAAGGCCTGTTCAAAAGATAATTTTCCCACACCATTCATCGAGCAGATAATTGATGAATGTGCAGGTTGTGAGGCCTTCTCTTTCATGGACAGTTTTTCAGGATATAATCAAATACAAATCAAACCCGAAGACCAATTCAAAATGACATTCATGTGTCCATGGGGTACATTCACGTATCTTAAGATGCCTTTTGGTCTAAAAAATGTTGGAGCGACCTTTCAGCGGGCCATGTCTTTTGATTTCCATGATCTCAAGCATATAGTCGAGGCCTATTTAGATGATTTAGCATCTTGATCTTGCAAGAGAATGGATCATCCCACACACCTCTAACTTATCTTTGAGCGATGTTGCGACTTCCAGATTCGCTTGAATCCAAAAAAGTGTAGCTTTTGCGTAACATCAGGACGTTTGTTAAGTTTCATAGTGTCAACAACAAGGATCATGGTCAATCCTCTCAAGGTTGGGGCAATAATTTAGTTTCCTCCCCCAGACACAATCCTTCAACTTCAGAGTCTACAAGGCAAGGCGAATTTTTTAAGGCGTTTCATCGCTAACTATGCCGAGATCACAAAGGGATTTATGCGCTTACTGAAGAAAGAGATTCCTTTTTATTGGGACGATGCTGCTCAACACTCTTTTGAAGCATTGAAACATGCCCTCACAACTGCCTCTCTGCTTCGGTCACCTAACTATAACAAAGATTTCTTATTATACCTGACTGTAGTAGAGTCAACCATCATCATGGTCTTAGTTCAGGAAGATGATTTGTTCTCAAAATATGTTATCTATTACCTGAGTCGAGACCTAGTCAGACCGAAACTGAATTATTGTCACATCAAAAAACTTGCGTTGGAAGCAGTCCATGTTGTTCAACGGTTCCATCATTATGTTCTATTTCGCAAGACTACTGTCATTTCCATTGTGAATCCGTTTCAATACATGTTGACATGATGGGTAATAGGCTAAAAGATCAGTAGATGGATAGTCATCCTCCAGGAATTTGACTTATATTTCGTTTCAGCGAAATCCAAAAAGTCACTAGTCTTCGCAGAACTTATTTTAGAACTTCTAGTTGAGTTAGGTGATGTTGTGCTCGAAGAGTCACCTATCAGAGGAGATATGTTTTTGATCACATATTCAGATCCCTGGTATGGAGATATACTTATCTATCTCCATACTTTGAAGTGCCCCACCTCTGCTTCTCGTGATGAGCGTCACCGTATACGCCATCAGGCCAAGAATTATCTCATACTCGATGATACGTTGTATCGAAGAGGTGTAGACTGCATCCTGCGCCAATGTCTCACTCACAAAGAAGTAGTTATCGTGCTTAACAATTTCCATACCGGAGCATGTGGCAGTCATTTGTTTGGGTTGGAAACAACCCAAAATATTTTACGAGCAGGTTACCTCTGGCCGACACTAATCAAAGATTGTATCAAATCGGTCAAGAAATGCCACCTGTGTCAGATATTCTCTCAGAAGATGAGGGAACATCCCTCTCCCATGTATCCTATCATCACAATTGGTCCCTTCACCAAGTGGGGGATTGATTACACTACATGCAACCCTCCTTCAACAAGGGGCACCGTTATATCATTGTAGCCATAGAATACTTCACAAAGTGGGTCGAAGCTATGCCAATGTTTAAATATGATGGAGAGACTGCGACTCTCTTTTTATTCAACCATATAATAGCAAGGTTTGGCATCCCGAGAGAGATTGTCACTGACCATGGCAGTCACTTTCAGAACTAGATGATGACTAAGTTAACATCAAAGCTTGGGTTGCGGAAAGAACATTCGTCACCCTACTAGCCCCAAGCAAATGGTCAGGTGGAAGCTGTAAATAAATCTCTTAAGACCATCCTACAACGAACGATCAACTCAGCCAAGTCAAATTCGCATTTGATGTTATACTCGACATTATGGGCTTACCGAACGTCTGTTAAGATTTCAACCGGTTTCTCACCTTTTCAACTCATTTACGGGCTGAAAGCAGTCTTGCCTATCGAATGTCAGATCACGTCCATAAAGTTGGCAGTACAATTATTACCAGACACTTCTCCACTTGAAGAACGGTTAATATACCTTCAGCGGCTCAATGAGCAGCTTCGTGATGCGTCCCTAGCCAACGAGGCTCACAAACATAAAGTCAAGTGTTAGTATGATCGGTCCGTTCGTCCTCAGATTTTCTCTGAAGGTGACCTTTTCCTAGTCTATGACCAAGATAAGGACCCCCTAGGGGCAGGAAAATTCAAACCCATGTGGTTCAGACCTTTCATCATAAAAGAGGTTCTAAAAAAGGGCACTTATCGTCTGGTCAACTTTGAGGGAAATTCTTTGGCGGAGCCTAGAAATGGGCTCTACCTCAAGAAGTATTACTCATAGGTAGGTCACCTTGGGTAACTTTTTGTAACATATGTATAGTCTTTGTACTATTGCTTTCTAGTTTCTTTTAGTATTATGGACATGTCGTTTTTGATGTTATCTTTTGTCACTGTGGCAGATGTCAAGTGAATCAGAGGTGTTCATTGGGTACGCAGACGATGCTAGCTGGCACACTCGGAGGCGTGCCTCCACAGCTTGGGTAATTTTTACACCTTGAGGCCAGTTATTATCTTCCAGATGTATATGCTTGGGTGACACGAAAAACAATGTCACCGAGTACAATGCAGTTATTGAGTTGCTTCGTGACGACCTGTCATTTGGTATCTCTCATCTCTGGGTCTATTTAGACGCTCAATTGGTTGTGTCTCAGTTAAATAGAGTCTATTATGTTCATAATCTGACTTTACACTGACGATTCCTTAGGGTACATCTCTTAGAATGAAGCTTTGATTATATTACATATTTTCATGTTCCTAGGAGATTAAACCAAATTACAGATACTCTAGCTAATTAAATTTTAGACTGGCATCTCACACACATATAAAAAGACATACACATAAACATTTAAATACATTTTTAAAGGAAAATATGATCCATAAGACACAAAAAGACATAAAAATCCATATATACTATCATAATCATCAGAGTACATAGGTGGATGCAAGCGCCTCAAAAGTATGACCAGTAACGATTCATGGGGCTTATGCCCTCAAAAACTATATACAAGTAGTGCTTTCGGCATGTGAAAAGTATAAACTAACTAAGGTCAGGGCCTATGGGCACTGTTGTAATGATCAATAGTGTTTTCCAAATGCCGAAACAGTCAGACCCACGTCCGTGGTGCCCCCACTACATGAGGCTACATAGATGGTGGCATATCCTCAATCTCTGCCATAGGGATTGTGTGGATGAGCGAGGTAAAGTTTCACTCAACTTGTCTCAAAACCCTCTTAGCCTCACCAGCTAGAAGCTCTGCTACTGCTGCTGGTCCCCCTGCGGCGGCAGGTGCAGCCCCTGGCTGAGGACGATGCCTATTCCTCTCGTAATCCGTAGGTCACACTGGTCCCACATCTGCACATAATAGACACATATCTATCAAATAATCTGGTATAAAAAAAATGATATATAAAAAAACAACATAAAATTACATATGTTTCACAAAAAACAAAAAAATGATGCAAACTTACCCATCTCTCCTCGCTCCTCTCTAGGAGGTACCGGTATCTCAGGATCTCTCGAGAAATCAATCCCAGCATAAGGGTAATCCTCTAGGATTGGGATCTATCGTGACAACCAAGAAAAGAAATCATCATCAAAGGACTCATTGGTCCTTCCACCACCCTGTCGTGGCAGTAACACTGCCCATCTGCAAACCGCAGGAAGAGAGGCCTGATATCCTCGTACCACAACTCGAGGACTGAAACTTGGAACTCTTTCAAAGAAGAAAGAGCATAGAATCATTCTGAACCCAAAGTTCCTCTGCATCTGCGATCGACAATCTGTCAGCTGCCTCTTCATATAATCTAGCAGTGTAGTGCTCCAGTCAAATATCTGTGCATTTAAGCACTGGACTACACATTTCATATGTGCACGGAACATCTGATGTAGAGTTGCAGAACCAGTCATCCACCCAATAAGCAACACAATAACCTGCAGTGATAAATCTGTGATCTTTCTTATGGGCACCTGTGAGCTCGATCAGTCTATACCAACCTCACAATAAAGTCCTATCAATTCCGATATGTTATGAGGCATCGAAGGAAATGTCCGAAAATTGATTGGTTCCCCTCTCCTGGAGAGGCCAGTCAAAAAATATATGTCCTCTGTAGTAGGCACCAGTGACTGCCCCTCTAACATAAAGGCCTCTGCGTCGGGATGCCAATAATCAACCAAGGCATTCAGTAGCCTAGTTTGTGTCCGCCTAAAAGGAAATAGGAAGAACTTGAGCAACCCACATTACATTAAGGCAACAACAGCATTGGGGTCTTCCCTGACCAAATCACTAATCTCCTCATGCTCTCTTTCCCACTAGTGAACATACATCCTGCAAAACACCAAGTTCAGGAGGGTTAACCCTTTCTTTTTAATTTTTTTTTCATTAAATAAAGGGTCCATGCGGGCTGTAATGATGATAGTCGCATGTACACACATGCAGTTTTTCCTCTGCCCGAGTGTACATGCGGCCTGTCATAAGACATCCTGCGTGGACCTAGGGCAAACCTTTTGAAGGTCGATGCCCCCCAAAAAATTGAAACTAAAAGCATAAATAAAGATTTAAATTGCAAGAGGAGAGAGTTTATACTTACTTGGTCCAGACGGATGGTCGTTTCGTCCACTGTAGCTCTCGGAATCACAACTTTTATCAAAGGGGTTTTTTTGCTCCATAGTCAATTTCCAAATTAGCAATGGTGATAATGAGCTGCCAACTTCTATTTATAGATTTTTTGGCCCCTTTTTTGTCATTTTTTTGGTCCCCCTTATCATTTTCTTTAAATTGAAAACCATTTAGAGTGATTCAGGAGTTGTGTTGGAAGGTTGTGATTGGGTATTAGGACATTTTTTTGGAGTTTTGGGTCACTTTTGACTGTCCGTGGGAAAAACCTCAGATGATCAACTTGAGCATATAGGTTAGGTTTCCACCGTGAATTTTGTATTTTGTTGTCTTTATCCCTTTTCCATAAGATTGATCCCATCAGGTTGCGACATAGAACCATCATTGTTGCTTTAGAAGTGTCGCAATTTGGTGGTAGATCTTACCAAAACATGGATGCCCTAGGTAGATCCTAGTTGCGTTATGGTGTCCATGTTGTCACTAATGAATGTAGGCTCGAGAGTCCTTTTTGTTTTTCCTGATTATGAGTTTGATCCTCATTTGAATGATTCCTTTTCACTCTTGATGTCACCCTCGAGACTCCCAAAAAATATAACAGGTCTTCTTTTAAGCCCTTTTGAGACCCTCTAAACATGAAAAGATTGTAGAGCGATCTTCTGGCCTTTCATGCTCGTTAAACTGAAATTTGAAGTCATGTCTATCCAACGGTAGTTTACCCCTTTTTCGGTCTGGACGATCAGCTGTACAAACAAAGGTATACTCTAAGGAACTTCAGTTCTCTAGAAGAGTACTGTCAGGTATCATTTTAACCCTTTTTCGGGCCTGAGGGACTAATGTATGAAAAAGGAACCCCCACGGAGTCCATAGTTAAGCTCTTTTTAGAATCCCTAAAATTGAAAAGATCGTCGAGTGACCTTATTCTTTCACACTCGTTAAAATGGTCGAGAAGAACAT
>SNQJ01S0048305.1:39283-58538 GCA_010110895.2 Picea sitchensis | reverse complement strand
AGAAGAACATTCCTGACAGAGTCCATAGTTAAGCTTTTTTCAGACTCCTTAAAAATGAAAAAATGGCCGAGTGATCTTGTCTTTATCACACTCGTTAAAATGGTTTTGAATAGATGTTTTTTCAGTGCTAGTTTACCCCTTTTTCGAACCGACTAGACTACCTTCAAAAAGGGTACCCCAGTGGAGTCTCCTTTTACGTTTTTCAGACTCTCTAAATATGAAAAACCATCGAGCTTACCTTCTCTGGGCTTGTCAAACTCACATTTAAGGACATCACCATTGTGTTTTTTATTAATCGCATTTGCATACCCACGTCTTTTGCCTAATGCCAACTCCATGTTGCTGTCAACTGAACCATCTAAAGCATGCCTTATACACAAGCCCTGTAGCACTTTGCCTCTGCGTCTTGACACCTTTGGCCCCTTGAGGATTTTTCCCAAGTGTCCTTACTTTGAACATCAGTCTTGTCCCTGTGCCTTGAAATTGTATGTTTGCAACACTCATTCCTCCTTTGTAACGTAACATTCTTTTATTCTTTTTCCAAAATTATTGAAAAAGACAAAAAAATCAAATATACCCCAAAAAGAGGAAAGGAAAAGTATTTTCTTTATTGATAGCATAATGAGTCGCCCTTGGATAAAGCACATATGTCTATTTTTTCATCAAAATCTAGGATTTAATATGACCTTAGGAAGCTGTTCTCGCTACATAGAGTTGTGTCCTCCTCCGTTTGGTTATTCTTCCAAACATATGGAGAGTTTGCATTGCCTCCTACCTCGTAAACTTATGTTAATTCCATGCTGCCTAAGTCTCATCATTTGTCGTGCTATTGTCCAAGGGAAATTTTTACCAAGCCTGAGTTGGTCCCTCTACAGTTTGTCTCTTTCCCTCATGCCAGACCATCCTGAGTGTCCAATCAAGTCTTTGTTCAAAATCAATGAAGCCTTCAGTTTGATCATCAAGATTCTCTAGTCCATGACCAACGAGCTGTCGAAGACCTCTGGGTAGTGAAGTCGTACACTCATATTACACTCCTACCCAAGTTTTGAATATTTTGAAGTTGTTTCTCAAGTTCTAAAGACCTCAGATCCAACCATCAGGCCTTATCATCTTCTAGAAGATGGATACTCTACATGTATATATTTTTTATTTCAAGATGTAACTCCGCTATTTATTGCTCGCGGCTACACTTTATATAGTTATATGACATGGATCTACAATGTAGTTGATTAGTAGCCATGATTTTATTTTATCCCGAGCATGGGTATGCCCGCCTCGGTGAGATAATTATTATTTTGCAGACGACACCTCTCAATTTCTGGTCCCTGCGCTCACTTGTTTGGCACATCGGTGAAGATTGTTAATGTATTTTGGCCATCAGATGCTCTTATGACCTCACACTTTAGGGGGCATCTATTATAAACCTAATTTGCACCAGACATGCATACCTGGCATCAGGCCATCTCAGATTCCTTCTTTGCCAAAACACTATTGAACAACTCTTCTTTAAAACCCCTTTTATAAAGGCCCACATGCCCTGTTACATTACTGCATGCGTGTACATGCTAGATGACCCAAGACAGCCCGCGTGTACCTACAAAATCACGAAAAAAATAAAGTTGTTGACGGAACACACAACTTTGGGTAAGTTAACTAAACCTTTTGGTCATGCATGGCCGGACATTCGACCAAATACCTAGCTTCTTCTAGCCTATAAAAGAAGGGTTAGGGGTCCCATTTGGAAGAGGAGAATCATAGTAAATAAACTATACCCAATTGAGCATTCCCATTGTCCCAACCTTTAGCCATCCTTGTGCAAAGAGAAGTGTAGAGCAAAGCAGTTGGAAGACAGTGGAAGAAGAGCCCAGGACCATGATCGAGGAGCAGTAGCCGACTTTATCATTGTAAGGTATCATTGTGAAGTTAATAAAAGAATTTCTTTTCCCATCCCACCATATGAGATTGTCATTATTGGAATATTGATTGTATGATTGGTTAAATCTCTAACCCGTTAGTTCATAGATCAAATGCATGTGGATTTCTTTGTTTGTCTTTAGTGAATGCAGTTCAGCATTGGGAGGAGAGTTGCAGTCAAAGAACGACCAAGAACGAAAAGGGATCGACATCAAACATGAAGAATAAGGTACGTCAACTTAATCTCTTGAGCATTGTATTTACATATGAGTAATGGGGGTCTAGGCATGGGATGATGGTAAAAGGTAAGAATCTTTAGGTCATTTTTGCGTGCATGATAAAACCCTTGGTGCTAGTCTGTAGGAGGGATTTCCCACCCACAACAATTCCTAAACCAACATTGAGGTGCAAAGGGATAGAGCATGCTCATATCATGGTGTCCAAGTACCTCTAAAGGAAATTATCTATCTCCCATGTGTCCAATGAGAGGGGGTGCATCATCCAACTTGTTGGCTGCATGACCTAATGAAGGTCCAAGCAACCTTTTGTCTTCATGAATAGACTTCCACCTGAAAAATCCATGGAAAGACAAACAGATTCTCCCTCTAAGGGTCCACAAGTCATACACATCATGCCAAGCAAGCCATATCTAATAAAATAACCACCCAAACATGTGCATTGAATTCCCCCTTTTCAAAATAAACAAATGCTCAAAGCCCTTATACAACTTGACAAATTTAAGTATGGGAGGGTTGTCACGGTGACCTATTGGGTAGA
The DNA here is from genome assembly GCA_010110895.2 of Picea sitchensis. Taxonomy (NCBI): domain Eukaryota; kingdom Viridiplantae; phylum Streptophyta; class Pinopsida; order Pinales; family Pinaceae; genus Picea; species Picea sitchensis. The sequence continues at coordinate 55,847 of SNQJ01S0048305.1, read as the reverse complement.
TAATTCCCCAAGTCAAGAAGTGTTTCCCAACATGACTCTTTCTAAGTCATGTAAGAGAGCGTGAAGTGGATGGGGGTGTAAATTTTGGGCATGGGGTTTCTTGACATACAAGGACTCGTATTGTCTCATTTATGGGTGCCTTTGTTGAGGGTGTGATTTCTCTTCAGTTACAAACTATTTGTGTGCCACCTTTTTCCAAACCACTTTTTGCCATCTTTCCAATCCCTGCTTTCATTTATAGTTTTCAAATTTGAGGGTCCCCCTTTTAGAGTTTCCAAGATTTAACATTAATTTGGGATCGGGGCAATCACTGAGTAAGTAGAGCTCAAGTTGGATCGACTTTTGATGGTCCTTATTTGTTGTGTTCACTTTCTTTTCAACACTAGTTTCTTATTATTTTATAGCAGTTTCAATATACCTCTGGTTCATTAGCCCCTATTCCCATGAAATGAGGTACAATCCCTTCTTGGGTCAGTAATGCTCGAAAACCAAAAAGATGAGGAGACAAAACGAAAGAAGTGTGGAAAATGAAAAGTATGGATGGGAATGGTACAATGACACTTTAAGGATACCCCTAGTAGCATCCCTTTTCCTGAGGGTGACCCACTTTCTAGGACAACATGCCAACCACCAAGGTGAAATGAGGAAAAATGCATAATTTCCAAGAAAACGTTTTCAACATCAAGAAAGGACCCTTTGCAACATGTTCAAATGCTTGATTTATTAGAATGACACCAAACGTGTTACCTCATGGAGCGAGACTTGTTGTCCTTTGTGAGCCAAGATAGTGTGGTGGATGTTTCTTCCATTGATCAACGGGTGATGTGTAGTATGATAGAGGTCTCTTCCTTCTCTTCTACTTCTCGGTACTCCATGTCTGCAGCTCGAGGTCCTAGAGACATCATCTCCTTAGTTATCCCTAGGAATGATGGATAACAATTCCAAAAGTTGTTCACGGATGCAAAAAAAAACGTAGAAAAATGGTTTTCACTTACTCAAGCAGTGTGCAGGTATCTAACCTAACCACATTCACACCGCTCACAATTCAACATAACATCTTTCTGTCCTCCCAACACAACATGATATGAACACCACCAAGTCAATAGCGTGCAAAAATTGTTAAGTACCAAATGTTAGTGTTAGAAATTTGTAATAGGGTGCAATCTCTGGAAAAATAAGCCATCGTGCACCAAATGTCAACACTTTCCTTTCTTTCTCTTTCTATTGCTCGATAACACTAACTGCATCAAGCGATAGTGTTAACAGATAGAAACAAATAATATTATCTTGTTTCCAAATCTTATTGCACTTTGACAAATAAGTTAAATGACATTACAAGTACATATTAACAACACATAATCTATGGCCCAAAGCCATGCAACCATTGTTCAAATGAGAAAAGTACATAGCATAATTCTATGAAATGTACTAGTCTACCTTTGTGTATGTCGTTCTTTTCAAATGAAAATAATCTAAACTTTGATTATATTTTTCAATCTAGCACATATTTTCTCAATTCAATGGTTATCTATTTTAATGTTATATGTTTATTACTTTGTCAATGCACTATCAACCAATCAATGCAATACCAATAAGTTTGATTCAATACCTTGTCCATCTACATATGATAGAAGGCTAGCATGTCTGTGTAATTCCTAGATCATCTCTGGTGAAAATTTATTCACTCCACTGCAAAACATTCAATATGCAAATAAATTGGAGTTGTGCACATCAAATCTTGACAAACAATAAATTTTCAACTCAATACTGATATGATAGCCACACATGCAATATACACTTTGGATTATACACAGTACTATGTAATATCGATATATATTGTTGCATTTTCATATAGTTTACCAAAAAAAAAGGTTGTTCCTTGTCTAATTATTATAGACATACCTCCTGTTGGCACGTTGTTCTTGAGTTTCTTCTCATTCATTGCTTGTCACTTCTTGCTCTCCTACAATTTCTCTATTTCATTTTCATGTGAAAGTAGTGCACCAAATTCAATGAACACGCAAATAGATGCTTATGTCAAAATCACATGAAATACACAATGTTAACGAACAACAAATGAATAGTACACAATTGAAATTAAAAAACACACCTCTACAACTCTTGTTCTGTGTTTATTTCTTTGTCCTATTCTCTTTTTAAACATTGGCGATTGTTTCGATGTAATGCACATCGAATAAGTCAAAAAACAATGTCGATCAATGGAAGTGAGATGCAAACACAATGTAAATTGTCGATATTTTATTTTCTTTGTGACCAAAATATCAGCTGTATCAGCTACTTGCAATGCCAAAAACAATTTCTTGATCCAACACATAAACAAGAACTTCCTAAATATGTAACAAGAATATGAAAACATGATTTCATTAAGTTAATATCATTAAGATGATGCTCAAGTTATGACTATAGAATCCAATAACTCAGGAATTTTTTTTTTGTTTTTTTCCTTCTTTATCTTTGGTTCCTTTTCCATATATATAGTTTCTGAAAAATCTCTTGGCGAATTTAATCCACCCTTGAAAAAGAAAAATAACAAGAAAGCACTAATGTTTTTTTCATATATCATGCACATCAAGAATATTTCATTCAACCATTTGATCCACCAACACAATTGATAAAAGAGGACTAATTTGCTTAAAAACCACACCAATGGCAATGCAAGTTTGAATAAAACCAAGTAACCATACTATGCATAGAGTACACACTATCAAACATGATGTGAGATCCTGAATCATGACATTCCAGAAAGAGAAGATGTATCATTTCTCCACACAATATTTGAGTATAGACCAAGTGCTAAATAGACAAAGTACTAGTTCTGTGCAGTATACACCTAAGTGAAAGTGTTGATGACATCGCTTTTCCAATTACAAAAGTGTCTATGCAACCAAATCTGCCAATGCCAGACCTTAAGTGGCATGAATTCTTAAAATACACACATGTATACTTGGTTTATGTAAGATAGTCTATTTTTAATCCATGCACATGTCATCCTTTTACATTTCAACACTTCTACAATTCCACATTTCCAATACTTCAACATCCGTGATTGTGACAACCAATGTAATTTTTAAAATAGGTCATTTATTTATGATGAACTGTTTTTTTCTGATTTAGGAGGAAATGCCACACATCTACAAGCAATGCGAATCAAATGTGTTGCTTATCTATAAACTTCTCGATGATGTAACCAATACATGTGAAAAACACAGTTTAATAGATTGACATCCTACTCTTGGATTTAGGGTAAACCTAGGTATGCGATCTATTTATGTTGGATAATTTTCTAGTCATTTTTTTTTTTAATTCACCACTTTTAAGTTTGGATGAATGTTTTGCAATAGCAGGTGAAAAACTGCATAATAATAACCAACACAAATTCTCTACACAAGCATTGAAAATACACAATATTGGTTGTGCTAGTGATATTCCTCTGCCACTGCCAAAGTTCCCAAGACATGGCTGCACCAAGTGTCTCCACATGTTCATAACTATACTTGGTCTACTTAAGATGATATATTTTTTATCCTTTTGTGAAGGACCCACATGAGTCATCTTGCCACATTGCTACACTTATGTGCCTCCACATTTCCAACAGTTCTGCATCCCTTATTGTGACAAGTGATGTAATTTGCAATATAGGAAACACCATTCATATATAAGTATTCCAAAGAATTCCAATGCAAAATTGGATAATTCAAGTAATTTTACTATGCATAGAGCACACACTATCAAACATGATGCGAGATGTGGAACTGCAATAGTGTGGAAAGAGCAGATGTAACCATTCTTCGCACAGGATTTGAATATAGATAGATTTATAAATAGACAACATATCACATCTTTGTAGCACACACCTATGCCAAAGTACTGATGACATCACTCTGCAAATCACACAAGTGTCTATGCAACCAACTCTTAGAATGGAAAACCATAAGTGGCATGAATTCTTAGGGCAAGGCTCGAAAGTCTAGAATCCTGCACAAATACTAGAAATATCGAAAGCATTCATTCATTCGATTTTGAATGCTCGTCTAGTTTTCAAAACTATACTTGGTGTACTTAAGACAGTCTATTTTGAAGCCTTGAATGGAGAACCTATACCAATCATCCTCCCGCTTTGCTACACTTCCACAATTTCTCATTTCCAATACTTCCACATCTATCAATGTGACAAGCAATGTAATTTGAAAAATAGGTCATTGATTTATGATAAATTCATTTTCTCCACTTTAGGAGGAAAGGAAACACATATAGAAGAAGTGCCAAGAAAATGTAATTCTCATTTAGCCATGCTCGGAACAAGCCAAAAGATGATAATCCAAGCCTTTAACCAAGGGGAATCTGCAAGAAACCTTGTTGTCCCAAAATTTAAGCAGTATTGGAATATATATATCGACAATGTACATTTATGATAACTGCAAATTATCCATCAAAATCATATACAAGATACTTGGAAATAAAGATAACAATGAGTAGAGAAACTTCCAATGATTACAACAAGATTTTGATGATGTTAGAGAGTTGTTATATGATGTTATCAACAAGTGTTGTAACATCCAAAAGGATGTAGAAATTTTTTATGCAACAACAAATTCTAGCCACATAAATAAGCAAGTAAACCACTCAAGAATTAGCCAATAACTAGTAGAATAATCACTAGGGCTTACAAGTAAATTCTAGTGGTAGAATGGTGGGTAAATGAAGAGTTTTAGAGGATGTTTCTGCATCCCTAATGGTTGTAGCATTAATTTTTAACAACGAAGAAAACTACTTAGCTAAAGAAGACACCCTTAGGGCACAAATAAGCCTATAGCATGTATAATATTTCCAACTTAGAAAATTACAATATCTCAACAATTCACATATACCAATGCAATGATTTTATATATCCAATGTAAATTATACTAGTGCTTAATCAATTGGGAAATGAAGTCTCTTATTTAAAATCTAGGTTTATTACTTCTCTATGGCTGTAAGCCTTTTTAATCCCTAGAGAAAACAAACCTAGCAAGGTAAATCTACAAGGTTGTAAGCCTTTTTTACTGCTTTTAGAAACCTTTGCAAAGTAGCTTATTCAAAGATAACAAGGTAGAATTTATGGAGGGTGTATGCCTTTATACTCCTCTAAGGGTCTATATGAATTAATGCTTGAAAAAAAAGGAAACAAAACAATAAATGAAAAAATTCCTTACCAATTCCAAGAATACCATGAATAAACATGTCTTTATCAAGTATATTCCACCAAAAATACCAAGAAGCATCCAAGAGGTAGTGCCTTACTTTATTCATAAATAGACAAGTAATATCATCACAAATATATATTCAATAGATAGATAGCACAAAATTCCCAAGTAGGGTGAAAATTTCAGCCATGTAATATGTAATTATCAAGTGAGTTATGATCTAAATGAAATGAAAGTGGCATATATTTATAAGAGATCACCCAAAAACCAATTTGTCCACTTTTTCAAAATTCAACATCAAATTAGAGAGGCCGACCTCCCTATTTGTCTTTTACAACTTAAAATTAAAAAATCACAAAGTAAAATTCCCCTTTTAGGGATGACATCGTGCCCTAAAGGGTGATGTTAGGCCTTCTAGAGAGACATTGAAGCCTTTGGTGAAGAACATTGGGCCTCCAAATTCCATAATCTATGACACCAAGTTCTCTAATGCATGCCAAGTGTCTCTCTTTCCTTCAAACCATGTCACAACACCATCGTCCATGAGAAACCCCATCAAAATCCTAGCCCTCATGTGATGTCTAGGGCATAGAAGGTGATGTTTTGGGCACTCCTAGACCAACATTGGGGTGCAAATGGATAGAACATGCTCATATCATGGTTTCCAAGTACCTCTAAAGGAAATTCTCTATCTCCCATGTGTCCAATGAGAGGGGGTGCATCATCCAACTTGTTGGCTACATGATCCAATGAAGGTCCAAGCAACCTTTTGTCTTCATGAATAGACTTCCACCTGAAAAATCCATGGAAAGACAAACATATTTTCCCTCCAAGTGTCCACAAGTCATACACTTCATGCGAAGTAAGCCATATCTAATAAAAGAACCACCTAAACATATGAATTGAATTCCCCCTTTTCAAAATAAACAAATGCTCAAAGCCCTTATACAACTTGACAAATTTAAGTATGGGAGGGTTGTCTTGGTGACCTATTGGGTAGATCATTCCCCAAGTCAAGAAGTGTTTCCCAACATGACTCTTTCTAAGTCATGTAAGAGAGCGTGAAGTGGATGGGGGTGTGTAACTTTTGGGCATGGGGTTTCTTGACATACAAGGGCTCGTATTGTCTCATTTATGGGTGCATTTGTTGAGGGTGTGATTTCTCTTGAGTTACAAACTATTTGTGTGCCACCTTTTTCCAAACCCGTTTTTTCCATCTTTCCAATCCCTGCTTTCATTTATAGTTTTCAAATTTTAGTGTCCCCCTTTTAGGGTTTCCAAGATTTAACATTAATTTGGGATCGAGGCAATCACTGAGTAAGTAGAGCTCAAGTTGGATCGACTTTTGATGGTCCTTATTTGTTGTGTTCACTTTCTTTTCAACACTAGTTTCTTATTATTTTATAGCAGTTACAATATACCTCTGGTTCATCAACCCCTATTCCCATGAAATGAGGTACAATCCTTTCTTCGGTTAGTAATGCCCAAAAACCAAAAATATGAGCAGACAAAAGGAAAGAAGTGTGGATAATGAAAAGTATGGACAGGAATGGTATGATGACGCTTTAAGGATACCCCTAGTAGCATCCCTTTTCTCGAGGGCAGCCCACTTTCTAGGAAAACATTCCAACCACCAAGGTGAAATGAGGAAAAAAGCATAATTTCCAAGAAAATGTTTTCAACATCAAGAAAGGACCCTTTGCAACATGTTCAAATGCTTGATTTATTAGAATGACACCAGACGTGTTACCTCATGGAGCAAGACTTGTTGTCCTTTGTGAGCCAAGATAGTGCGGTGGATGTTTCTTACATTGATCAAATGGTGATGTGTGGTATGATAGGGGTCTCTTCCTGCTCGTCTACTTCTTGATACTCCATGTCTGCAACTCGAGGGCCTAGAGACATCATCTCCTTAGTTATCCCTAGGAATGATGGATAACAATTCCAAAAGTTGTTCACGGATGCAACAAAAACCTAGAAAAATGGTTTTCACTTACTCAAGCAACGTGCAGGTATCTAACCTAGACACATTCACACCACTCACAATTCAACATAACATCTTTCTGTCCTTCTAACACAACATGATTTGAGCACCACCGAGTCAATAGCGTGCAAAAATTGCTAAGTACCAAATGTTAGTGTTAGAAGTTTGTAATAGGGTGAATTCTCTGGAAAGATAAGCCATCGTGCACCAAATGTCAATACTTTCCTTGCTTTCTCTTTTTGTTGCTCGATAACACTAACTACATCAAGCGATAGTGTTAACAGATAGAAACAAATAAGATCATCTTGTTTCCAAATCTTATTACACTTTGAAAAATAAGCGTTAAATGACATGACAAGTACATATTAACAACACAGAATCTATGGCCCAAATCCATGCAACCATTGTTCAAATGAGAAAAGTACATAGCATAATTCTATGAAATGTGCTAGTCTACCTTTGTGTATGTCGTTCTTTTCAAATGAAAATAATCTAAACTTTGATTATATTTTGCAATCTAGCACATATTTTCTCAATTCAATGGTTATCTATTTTAATGTTATATGTTTATTACTTTGTCAATGCACTATCAACCAATCAATTCAAGACCAAGAATTTTTATTCAATACCTTATCCATTTACATATGATAAAAGGCTAGCACGTTTGTGTAATTCCCAGATCGTCTCTGGTGAAAATTTATTCACTCCACTGCAAAACATTCAATATGCAGATAAATTGGAGTTGTGCACATCAAATCTTGACAAACAATAAATTTTCAACTCGCTACTGATATGATAGCCACAAATGAAATATACACTTTGGATTATATGTAGTACTATGTAATATTGATATATATTGTTGCATTTGCATATAGTTTACCAAAAAAAAAGGTTGTTCCTTGTCTAATTATTACAAACATACCTCCTCTTGGCACGTTGTTCTTGAGTTTCTTCTCATGCATTTCTTGTCACTTGTTGCTCTCCTACAATTGCTCTATTTCATTTTCATGTGAAAGTAGTGCACCAAATTCAATGAACACACAAATAGACACTTATGTCAAAATCACATGAAATACACAATGTTAACGAACAACAAATGAATAGTACACAATTGGAATTAAAAAACACACCTCTACAACTCTTGTTCCATGTTTCTTTCTTTGTCCTATTCTCTTTATAAACATTGATGATTGTTTCGATCTACTGCACATAGAATAAGTCAAACAAAAATGCCGATCGATGGGAGTGAGATGCAAACACAATGTAAATTGTCGATATTTTATTTTCTTTTTTGACCAAAATATCATCTATATCAGCTACTTGCAATGCCCCACACAATTTCTTGATCCAACACATAAACAAGAACTTCCTAAATATGTAAGAAGAATATGAAAACATGATTTCATTAAGTTTATATCATTCAGATGATGCTCAAGTTATGACTATAGCATCCAATAACTCGGAAAAAAAAAACTTTGTTTTTGTCCTTGTTTATATTTGGTTCCTTTTCCATATATATAGTTTCTGAAAAATCTCTTGACGAATTTAATCCACCATTCAAAAAGAAAAATAACAAGCAAGCACTATTTTTTTTTTCATATATGATGCACATCAAGAATATTTCATTCAACCATTTGATCCAGCAACACAATTGATAAAAGAGGACTGATTTTCTTAAAAACCACACCAATGGAAATGCAAGTTTGAATAAAACCAAGTAATTGTACAATGCATAGAGTACACACTATCAAACATGATGTGAGATCCTGAATCATGACATTCCAGAAAGAGAAGATGTATCATTTCTCCACACAATATTTGAGTATAGACCAAGTGCTAAATAGACAAAGTACTAGTTCTGTGCAGTATACACCTAAGAGAAAATGTTGATGACATCGCTTTTCCAATTACAAAAGTGTCTATGCAACCAAATCTGCCAATGCCAGACCATAAGTGGCATGAATTCTAACAGTACACACATGTATACTTGGTTTACGTAAGACAATCTATTTTTAATCCATGCGCATGTCATCCTCTTACATTGCAACACTTCTACAATTCCGCATTTCCAATACTTCAACATCCATGATTGTGACAAGCAATGTAATTTGAAAAATAGGTCATTGATTTATGATGAATTGATTTTTTTTCTAATTTAGGAGGAAAGGCCACACATCTACAAGCAATGTGAATCAAATGTGTTTCTTATTTGTAAACTACTCGATGATATAATCAATACATGTACAAAACACGGTTTAACAGATTGGCATCCTACTCTTGGATTTAGGGTAATCCTAGGTATGCGATCTATTTATCTTGGATAATTTGCTAGTCAAATTTGTTTTTACTTCACCACTTTTAAGTTTGGATGAAGGTTTTGCAATAGCAGGTGAAAAATTGCACAATAATAACCAACACAAATTCTCTACACAAACATTGAAAATACACAATACTGGTTGTGCTAGTGATATTCCTCTGCCACTGCCAAAGTTCCCAAGACATGGCTGCACCAAGTGTCTCCACATGTTCATAGCTATACTTGGTCTACTTAAGACGATCTATTTTTAATACTTTTTCAAAGGACCCACACGAGTCATCTTGCCGCATTGCTACACTTCTGTGCCTCCTCGTTTCCAATAGTTCTGCATCCCTTATTGTGACAAGTGATGTAATTTTCAATATAGGAAACACCATGCATCTATAAGTATTCCAAAGAATTCCAATGCAAAATTGGATAATTCAAGTAATTTTACTATGCATAGAGCACACACTATCAAACATGATGCGAGATGTGGAACTGCAGTAGTGTGGAAAGAGCAGATGTAACTGTTCTTCGCACAAAATTTGAATATAGACTGATTTATAAATAGACAAACTATCACCTCTTGGCAGCACACACCTATGCCAAAGTTTTGATGGCGTCGCTCTGCAAATCACACAAGTGACTATGCAACCAACTCTTCCAATGGAAAACCATAAGTGGCACGAATTCTCAGGGCAAGGCTCGAAAGGCTAGAATCCTGCACAAATATTGGAAATAGAGAAAGCATTCGCTCATTCAATTTTGAATCCTCGTCTAGTTTGAAAAACTATACTTGGTGTACTTAAGATAGTCTAATTTCAAGCCTTGAGTGGAGAACCTGTACCAATCATCCTCTCGCTTTGCTACACTTCCACAATTTCGCGTTTCCAATACTTCCACATCTATCAATGTGACAATCAATGTAATTTGAAAAATAGGTCATTTATTTGTGATAAATTCATTTTCTCCACTTTAGGAGGAAAGGAAACACATCTAGAAGAAGTGCCAAGCAAATGTAATGCTTATTTAGCCATGCTCGGAACAACCCAAAAGATGATAATCCAATCTTTTAACCAAGGGGAATATGCAAGAAACCTTGTTGTCCCAAAATTTCAGTAGTATTGGAATATATATATCGGCAATCGACATTTATGACAACTGCAAATTATCAATCAAAATCATATACAAGATGCTTGGAAATAAAGATAACAATGAGTAGAGAAACTTCCAATGATTACAACAAGATTTTGATGATGTTAGAAAATTGTTATATGATGTTATAAACAATTGTTGTAACATCCAAATGGATGTAGAAAACATTTATGCAACAACAAATTCTAGCCACATAAATAAGCAAGTAAACCACTCAAGAATTAGCCAATAACTAGTAGAATAATCATCGGGGCTTACAAGTAAATTCTAGTGGTATAATGGTGGGTAAATGAAAAGTTTTAGAGGATGTTGCTGCAGCCCTAATGGTTGTAGCATTAACGTTTAACAATGAAGAAAACTACTTAGCTAAAGAAGACTCCCTTAGGGCACAAATATGCTTATAGAATGTATAATATTTCCAACTTAGAAAATTACAATATCTCAACAATTCACATATACCAATGCAATGATTTTATATATCCAATGTAAATTAGACTAGTGCTTAATCAATTGGGAAATGAAGTCTCTTATGTAAAATCTAGGTTTATTACTTCTCTATGGGTGTAAGCCTTTTTAATCCCTAGAGGAAACAAACCTAGCAAGGTAAATCGACAAGGGTGTAAGCCTTTTTAACTCCTTGTAGCAACCTTTGCAAAGTATTTTATTCAAAGATAACGTGGTAGAATTGATGGAGGGTGTATGCCTTTATACTCCTCCAAGGGTGTAGATGAATTAATGCTTGAAAAAAAAAGAAACCAAACAATAAATGCAAAAATCCCTTACCAATTCCAAGAATACCATGAATAAACCCTTCTTTATCAAGTATATTCCACCAAAAATACCAAGAAGCATCCAAGAGGCAGTGCTTTACTTTATTCACAAATAGACAAGTAATAGCATCACAAATAGATATTCAATAGATAGATAGAGAAAAATTCCCAGGTAGGGCAAAAATTTCAGCCATGTAATATGTAATTCTCAAGTGAGTTATGATCCAAATGAAATGAAAGTGACATATATTTATAAGAGATCACCCAAAAACCAATTTTTCCACTTTTTAAAAATTCAACATCAAATTAGAGAGGCCGACCTCCCTATTTGTCTTTTACAACTTAAAATTAAAAAATCACATAGTAAAATTCCCCTTTTAAGGGTGACGTTAGGCCTTCTAGAGAGATGTTGAAGCCTTTGGTGAAGAACATTAGGCCTCCAAATTCCATACGCTATGACACCAAGTGCTCTAATGCATGCCAAGTGTCTCTCTTTCCTTCAAACCATGTCACAACACCATCGTCCATGAGAAACCCCAGCAAAACCCTAGCCCTCATGTGATGTCTAGGGCATAGAAGGTGATGTTTTGGGCACTCCTAGACAAACATTGGGATGCAAAGGGATAGAAAATGCTCATATCATGGTGTCCAAGTACCTCTAAAGGAAATTCTCTATCTTCCATGTGTCCAATGAGAGGGCGTGCATCATCCAACTTGTTGGCTACATGACACAATGAAGGTCCACGCAACCTTTTGTCTTCATGAATAGACTTCCACCGGAAAAATCCATGGAAATAAAAACAGATTCTCCCTCCAAGGGTCCACAAGTCATACACATCATGCGAAGTAAGCCATATCTAATAAAAGAACCACCAAAACATGTGCATTGAATTCCCCCTTTTCAAAATAAACAAATGCTCAAAGCCCTTATACAACTTGACAAATTTAAGTATGGGAGGGTTGTCATGGTGACCTATTGGGTAGATCATTCCCCAAGTCAAGAAATGTTTCCCAACATGACTCTTTATAAGTCATGTACGAGAACGTGAAGTGGATGGGGGTGTAACTTTTGGGCATGGGGTTTCTTGACATACAAGGGCATGTATTGTCTCATTTATGGGTGCCTTTGTTGGGGGTGTGATATCTCTTGAGTTACAAACTATTTGTGTGCCACCTTTTTCCAAACCCCTTTTTTCCATATTTCCAATCCCTGCTTTCATTTATAGTTTTCAAATTTGAGGGTCCCCCTTTTAGGGTTTCCAAGATTTAACATTAATTTGGGATCGTGGCAATCACTGAGTAAGTAGAGCTCAAGTTGGATCAACTTTTGAAGGTCCTTATTTGTTGTGTTCACTTTCCTTTCAACACTAGTTTCTTATTATTTTATAGTAGTTGCAATATACCTCTGGGTCATCATCCCCTATTCCCATGAAATGAGGTACAATCCCTTCTTGGGTTAGTAATTCTTGAAAACCAAAAAGATGAGGAGACAAAAGGAAATAAGTGTGGAAAATGACAAGTTTGGACGGGAATAGTATGATGACACTTTAAAGATACCCCTAGTAGCATCCCTTTTCTTGAGGGTGGCCCACTTTCTAGGACAACATGCCAACCACCAAGGTGAAATGAGGAAAAAGGCATAATTTCCAAGAAAACGTTTTCAACATCAAGAAAGGACCCTTTGCAACATGTTCAAATGCTTGATTTATTAGAATGACACCAGACGTGTTACCTCATGCAAAAAGACTTGTTATCCTTTGTGAGACAAGATAGTGCGATGGATGTTTCTTCCATTGATAAATTGGTGATGTGTGGTATGATAGAGGTCTCTTCCTGCTCGTCTACTTCTCGGTACTCCATGTCTGCAACCCAAGGGCCTAGAGACATCATCTCCTTAGTTATCCCTAGGAATGATGGATAACAATTCCAAAAGTTGTTGACGGATGCGAAAAAAACCTAGAAAAATGGTTTGGACTTACTCAAGAAGCGTGCATGTATCTAACCTAGCCACATTCACACTACTCACAATTCAACATAACATCTTTCTGTCTTACCAACACAACATGATCGGAGCACCACCAAGTCAATAGCGTGCAAAAATTGCTAAGTACCAAATGTTAGTGTTAGAAGTTTGTAATAGGGTGCTATCTCTGGAAAAATAAGCCATCATGCACCAAATGTCAACACTTTCCTTGCTTTCTCTTTTTGTTGCTCAATAACACTAACTACATCAAGCAATAGTGTTAACATATAGAAACAAATAAGATCATCTTGTTTCCAAATCTTATTGCACTTTGACAAATAGGTGTTAAATGACATGACAAATACATATTAACAAGACAGAATCTATGGCCCAAATCCATGGAACCATTGTTCAAATGAGCAAAGTACATAGCATATCTCTATGAAATGTACTATTCTACCTTTGTCTATGTCGTTCTTTTCAAATGAAAATAATCTAAACTTTGATTATATTTTGCAATCTAGCACATATTTTCTCAATTCAATGGTTATTTATTTTAATGTTATATGTTTATTACTTTGTCAATGCACTATCAACCAATCAATGCAAGACCAAGAATTTTGATTCAATACCTTATCCATTTACATATGATAGAAGGCTAGCACGTCTGTATAATTCCCAGATCGTCGCTGGTGAAAATTTATTCACTCCGTTACAAAACAATCAATATGCAGATAAATTGGAGTTGTGCACATCAAATCTTGACAAACAATAAATTTTCAACTCACTACTGATATGATAGCCACAGATGCAATATACACTTTGGATTATACGCAGTACTATTTAATATCGATATATATTGTTGCATTTGCATATAGTTTACCAAAAAAAATGGTTGTTCCTTGTCTAATTATTACAAACATACCTCCTCTTGGCACGTTGTTCTTGAGTTTCTTCTCATGCATTGCTTGTCACTTCTTTCTCTCCTACAATTTCTCTATTTCATTTTCATGTGAAAGTAGTGCACCAAATTCAATGAACACACAAATAGACACTTATGTTAAAATCACATGAAATACACAATATTAACGAACAACAAATGAATAATACACAATTGAAATTAAAAAACACACCTCTAGCACTCTTGTTCCATGTTTCTTTCTTTGTCCTATTCTCTTTTTAAACACTGACGATTGTTTTGATGTAATGCACATCGAATAAGTCAAACAAAAATGCCGATGGATGGAAGTGAGATGCAAACACAATGTAAATTATCGATATTTTATTTTCTTTGTGACCAAAATATCAACTATATTAGCTACTTGCAATGCCCCACACAATTTCTTGATCCAACACATAAAAAAGAACTTCCTAAATATGTAACAAGAATATGAAAACATGATTTCATTAAGTTTATATCATTTAGATGATGCTCAAGTTATGACTATAGCATCCAATAACTCAGAAAAAGAAAAAAAAAAAAAAAACTTTGTTTTTGTCCTTGTTTATCTTTGGTTCCTTTTCCATATATATAGTTTCTGAAAAATCTCTTGACAAATTTAATCCACCCTTGAAAAAGAAAAATAACAAGAAAGCACTAATGTTTTTTTCATATATCATGCACATCAAGAATATTTCATTCAACCATTTGATCTAGCAACACAATTGATAAAACAGGATTGATTTGCGTAAAAAACACACCAATGGCAATGCAAGTTTGAATAAAACCAAGTAATTGTACTATGCATAGAGTACACACTATCAAACATGATGTGAGATCCTGAATCATGACATTCCGGAAAGAGAAGATGTATTAGTTCTCCACACAATATTTGAGTATAGACCAAGTGCTAAATAGACAAAGTACTAGTTCTGTGTAGTATACACCTAAGTGAAAGTGTTGATGACATCGCTTTTCCAATTGCAAAAGTGTCTATGCAACCAAATCTGCCAATGCCAGACCATAAGTGGCATGAATTCTTACAGTACACACACGCATACTTGGTTTACGTAAGATAGTCTATTTTTAAGCCATACACGTCATCCTCTTACATTGCAACACTTCTACAATTCCGCATTTCCAATACTTCAACATCCATGATTGTGACAAGAAATTTAATTTGAAAAATAGGACATTGATTTATGATGAATTGATTTTTTTCTGATTTAGGAGGAAAGGCCACACATCTACAAGCAATGCAAATCAAATGTGTTTCTTATTTGTAAACTTCTCGATGATGTAACCAATACATGTGCAAAACACATTTTAACAGATTGGCATCCTACTCTTGGATTTAGGGTAATCCTAGGTATCTAATCTATTTATCTTGGATAATTTGCTGGTCAAAAGTTTTTTTACTTCACCACTTTTAAGGTTGGATGAAGGTTTTGCAATAGCAGGTGCAAAACTGCACAATAATAATTGACACAAATTCTCTACACAAGCATTGAAAATATGCAATATCGGTTGTGCTAGTGATATTCCTCTGTCACTGCCAAAGTTCCCAAGACATGGCTGTACCAAGTGTCTCCACGTGTTCATATCTATACTTGGTCTACTTAAGACGATCTATTTTTAATCCTTTTGCGAAGGACCCACACGAGTCATCTTGCCGCATTGCTACACTTCTGTTGTAGTATCCGTAAAAATACAAAAAATTAATTTGATTTAGCATATAATTCTTTCTCATACAAAAATAATTCAATCACCAACATATCAACATATGATATTCGACAAAAAATAAAATTTAATCCACAGCATAAGAATTACTTAACAAAATAAATAAATTACCTCTCCCTGATGCTAATTCCCTCGTCGATCTGGTTGTTCGTTGCTGAAACTATGTCAAACACTGCCCAAAACTGTGTTTCCTCCCTGCCAACTAGGAGAAGCATGTCCGGCTTCCTAGCTCCAGGATACCATATGGATATCCTGGCCCCCGTGCCCAAAATCCCCAGCAAACTGGTGCCCCCGTAATGATCCTCCTAGACTGCAAAACTCCAACTCAGAACCAGAAAATCCAAAAAACCTCAAACCAGAACTCTCCCCCTCTCCAAAAATGCTTCCTCCTCCCCCAAAATAATGCCTTCTTCCGTAAGACTCCTCCCCTCATATCCCTCCTTCACCGACCCTTTCCTCCACATAAATTTCCTTATCCATACATTCATTATCTTATCCACATAGTTAAT
>SNQJ01S0048303.1:47770-63876 GCA_010110895.2 Picea sitchensis | reverse complement strand
ACAACAAGAGACTAGCATTTTCATCAAACTTTACTTTAGTCTCACATGACTAATTTTGGATTAGTCAACAACCCTAACTTGAAATAATCATAACTATGTACCTGTAATGAATAAATATATGAAAATAGTACACAATGTTATTCAGTGTATTTTATGCAATTCCTCCAGGTTTCACTACTTGGAACCTATCAAAAAAGGAGTTATAGCAAAAATGACATACCTTGTTGAATTTTGGCTTATTCTAGAGAGTGAACTTGTAGAGAGTGCCTTGCATGAATTTTTTTTTTTATGGATATGAAAATGGTACAAATAATACTATAGACTGTACTCTAATCAATACATTTTTTCTTACTAAATTTTAATATGTCATGAAGAAGTTATGACGTTTTTACCCGAAACACTTGTCTTAGACTAGTTTCAGGACTAGCCACAAACCCTATTTTCCACAGAGTGTAACTCCAAAAATACAACGACCCACAAGATAATTTTTTTTATCAAAGATGCTTGGATATGTTTCCTCAAGAACCTCCATATTTCGTGATTTGAATCATCCTAGAAAAAATGTTATTGTGAAAATGGTGAGATGACCTGTAAATAACATACCTTAGAAAGCATCATCAAAAGAATTTATCATTCCTTGAATTTCGACCTTCTTTACTTTACCTTCCCTCTGAAATTTTCCTTAGATATCCTTTGGTTACCTCATTCACTTGTAGATATTCAATATGCTCAAGTGTATTTAAATGAGAGACCATTGCCTCTTATTTATACTTTCATGTAGTTTCCTCAAGGGGTTACCTTCTAATCATCTTAACCCACTTTCCTTATTTTAGGGCTAACCCATTTCTAACCACTTGTCCACTTAAATTAACCACTTTCCATAACTAGCAAGTTCTCCATTAACTTTATTATTTAAATAATTTTATCTTCTAATAATCTTAACCCACTTTCCTTATTTTAGGACTAACCCACATCTAACCACTTGTCCACTTAACTTAACCACTTTCCACAATTAGTAAGTTATCCATTAACTTTATTATTTAAATAATTTCTTTTGCATCCACATTGACTTATAGTACACTCATCACATCACTTTATTATTTAAATATTTTCTTCTTTGCAACCACTTTGACTACTTCGACCTTTTGGGGCTTCTAGATGACTCATGATGGTTCTCCAACTTCACATGGCCATAACTCTCTAACCGTGAGGAGTTATGTGACGTTCCATATACCACCGGAAATGGCATGCCATGTACTATCCATATAGAATAGTATTCCCTGCAAATATATAAAAACTCATACCATTATCCATCAAACAAACTTGGGTCCATTACGCAAACCTTTGTGCTACTGGAATTTGCTACCAAACTTTCTTCAAGGGTTGACATCAATAAAAACCAACACAATTAATAGACAATATCCCCCTTTGGAATTTATGGAAACACTCTGATGCAATACTGAATTCATGTCACTCATGCTCCCCCTATGAGCATTGTTTCCCCTGGACCCATTCCTTTGTTCTCTCTCTCCAAGAATTTCTATCTTGCATATGATAAATCTCTTCCCCTTTGTCATCAATGGAAAAGGTAGCTTAGTTTGAGAAATGAATTTCCTTGGTTTCTTTGACATATCTGAAGACCCAAAAAGAAGGATAGTTCTTCAAGTAATGACATTTCAAATTCATTCTTCATATCCTTTGCAAATTTCTGTCTTAACCTGTCATCAATACTTCAAAAAATAATATCATCAACATAAACTTCAATTAATAAAATATTATCTTGAGTTACCTTGATGTAGAGGTTTTTTTCTACACTTCCTTTTCTGAACCTTGTTTTTTGTAGATATTTATCTAGTCTAGAGTACCATGATCTAGGAGCCTGTTTTATACCATACAAGGCCTTCTTCAATTTACATACATAATATGAATTCTCTGACAATTGAAATCCTTCTAGTTGTTCAATGTAGACTTCTTCTTCAAGTTTCTCGTTTAAAACAGTTGATTTCACATCCATCTGAAACACTTTAATATTCTTGGAGCATGCATAAGCTAATAACAATCATATTTCTTTCATTCTGTCAACTGGGGAAATTGTCTCTTCAAATTCGATTCCTTCAACCCGTGTGTATCCTTTACATATCAATCTAGCTTTGTTCCTTGTAATATGTCCATCTTCATTCAATTTATTTATGAAAACCCACTTTGTGTCAATCAAATTCTTATTATTTGGTCTTGGAACCACTTCCCAAGTGTCATTATTCTTTATTTGATCCAATTATTCATCCATGGCATTATTCCAGAATTCATCATTGTTGGCCTCTTCAAAACTGTTTGGTTCAATCATAGATAAGAATGCTAGGTGCATTTGTTCTAGTGAACATAATCTTCTTCTAGTATCAACTCCTCAATATTTTTTTTTCTGATAATCTGATCTGAAGGATGATTCTTCTATACTCGTTTGCTAGGTGTCTTTTTAGGCACTTGTTGAAATTTCTCTTCTACTTATGTATGATCCTCTTCATCTTCCCCTTCTACTTCTTCTTCATCTTCTACTTCTTCTTCGTAAAGTTTTTCCAATGATTCATTTTCTTCTTCCTTTAATTCTCATCCACTTGTTTCATCAATTGTTACATTGATTCTTTCCACAACTTTTTTCGACTTGAGATTGTAACACTTGTATGCTTTCCTTGTACTTGAGTAACCAACAAGTATTGATTTTTCCACATGAGAGTCAAACTTTCCCATTCTTTCATCTTCTCTTTTGATGTAGCATTTTCTTCCAAATATTTTGAAGTTCTTCACATTTGCTGGTCTTCCTTTCCATAGTTCATAGGGAGTTTTGTTTGTGTTGCTTCTAAACATTACTCTGTTTTGAATGTGAACTGCTATATCCACTGCATGTGTCCAAAAAATATCTATCAATTTGGAATCCATTAGCGTTGTTCAAGCCATTTCTTGTACTATCTTATTCTTTCTTTCAACAACTCCATTCGGTTGAGGTGTCCTAGCAACGAAGAATTTTCTTTTTATTCCATGTCTACTACAGTAGTCCATAAGTTACTTTGAAGTAAACTCTCCATTATCAGATCTCAAACATTTGATTTTTGAATCCATTTCATTGCAAACCTTGAAGTTTTCAAAAGCTTCTGACTTATTCCTGAGAAAGAAAAATGCAACCATTCTTGTATAATCATCAACTAATAACATAAAGTATTTTTCACCTTTCAAACTCTTTGTTGTAGTTGGTCCAACTAGATCAGTATGCACAATTTCCAGTGGTCTTGTTGTTGAATATTCCTTTGATTTGAACCCGGTCTTTATTTTCTTTCCTTGTTGACAATGCTTGCATAAAGTGTTGGTTGGTTTCATGATCTGGGGAATTTCTCTAACTGCTTCCTTTTTGTTGACTTTGACAAGGTTATCAAAGTGTATGTGGCCCATTCTTCTGTTCCATAGCCAACCTTCATCTTCATTTCCTAGAAAACACTTTTCATTTCCAATTTCACTTAATACATATATAATTCTTAAAGTTATTGCAGTTGTTGCAATCAATTTTCCTGAACCTTATTTTATTATCTCACACTTTTGTGAATCGAAAGTAATTTTATGACCTTGGTCAGACATTTGACTCACACTTAGAAGATTATGTTTCATATCTTCTACTTGCAGAACATTTTCTTCCTTGGTATTCTTGTTTCCAATTCTGACTCTGCCTTTTCCAATGATTTTAGCCAAATCATCATTTCCTAAGGAGACTGATCCATCTCTTTCCTTTCTTAATGTAAGAAACCTGTCTTTATCACCTGTCATGTGTTTTGAACAACCACTGTCAACATACCAAACATGTTTCTTCTGCTTAGCTTGTAGATAGAGTGTGCATTTTTCATTACTATATTGATTCTTCTTTCTTATCCATGTTCTCTTCTGAGGTTCTTGTCTGTGATTGTTGTTGTTCTATTGTGGTTCTCTAGGAGGGACTGTCATTCTACAATATTTGGCCATGTGTTCAAAGTTGTTGCACTTGTATCATTCCACTTTAGTTATTAATGATTCAAAAATGTTTTAGCTTCTTCTCTATGTTTCACTAGGCCTTCCTGGATAACCATTTTGCGTATGACTTTCAAATTTTTATGTTCCTACTATTATCTCTGCAATTAACAACTTTATGTCCAAAATTATTGCATGCATAACATAAACCAAAAAATATAGTTTGATACTTGGGAGTTGAATATCTTATGAAAGGAGTTACTCTTATGAATCCTTCTTCTTCCTGAGGCCTATTTGTTTATGTCGGTCGTTGATACTGAAGTCTGAATATTCTCAGTGGAGGAGTGTCTCTGTAATCTTCCTTGTAGATCTTCCTATCCCTTTTGATTGTTTTTGCATATCTTTTTGGGTATGTTTCTTGTTATGTTTCTTTGGAGATTGATCCATTTTATGTATGATTTTATCCAAGTTCAGACTTGTCATGATAAGGATTTTGATTGTTGATAATGTCATCCAGAACTTTTGAGTTGTTTTGCATAAATTTTTTTTGAAGATCCTTTCTCAATGTTACAATCTCTGCTTCCAAATTTCCAATGATCCTGCCTCTTTCTTCTAACTGTTCTTTGAGTGCTTCTTCAATTCTTTTATCTTATTCTATTTGATCCTTCAATTTCATGATCATTTGTTCTAGTTCCTGAGTGTCTTCTCACTGTCACTAACTTCATCTTCATCTGATGAGGAAATGTCTTCTTTGGTGCATAAGATTTTCTTGAAATCTTTTGTTCTTTTGTCTTTATATGTTTGTTTTTTATTTAAGTAATCTTCATCATTCCTCTTATTTTTCTTATGAGGACATTTGTTAGAAAAATGACCAATACCATCACAACTAAAAATAATCAATGGAAGCCTACCTTTATATATGTCGTTGGTTCCCTTGTTCAATCTTCTGACAAAGATGGCCACTTCTTCTTCATCATCTTCTGAGAAGTCATTGTTGCTGCTATGTTCCTTTTACTTTCCCTTTTTCTTTTACCTTTTGGATGCTTTGAAAGATGCTTCTTTTATATCTGTATTTTCCTGTTCAGTTCTCATTTCATATGCTGTGAAGATTCCATGTAGTTCATCCATGCTTATTGAGTTTAGATATGCTCTTTCTTCTAGTGCTAATATCTTAGGATCAAATCTCATAGGAAGAGATCTTAGTACCTTTTGAACAATTACAGATTATTCAATTTCTTCTCCCAATCCTATGATTACATTCATTGTTTCATCGACTCGTAAGAAGTAAGCTGCAATATTCTCATCTTCCTTCTTCTTTAGTTGTTCGAATTGACCTCTGTAAGTTTGAAGCTTTGCTGCTTTGAATTTTGAATCTCCTTCATAAATATTTTGAAGTTTGTCCCAAATATATTTAGCATATTTACAATGTACAACTTTGGTATAACCGATTCACCAAGACCATTCAGAGGTGCATTTGTGGCTTTGGATTTATTTTGACTGAGTTTCATCGCCTTTTCACTTGTTGGTGGAACTGTTGGTTCTTTGTATTCATCTACTACTGATTTCCAAATTTCAAATCCATGTGCCTGTATATATGTTTTCATCCTTCTGCTCCAGAATGCATACTTTTTTCCATCAAACGATGGTATTACGTTTGTATACATGTTGTTTCTCTCCATGATCTACCTTTCATGGGTTAAACTGATTTCTTAAGGAACCTGCTCTGATACCAATTGTTGGATTACTGAGAGGGGGTGAATCAGTAATAGAGAAATGTAATTCTTTTTAACCATAAAATGCAAGTGTTATATCAATGTATCATTATCATCCAATAATTGTAGAGTAAATAAACAATGAACAAATGAGAAATCATACACATACACAATACATCGGTGTTTTTACATGGAAACCCAAAGCAAAAGAAAACCACATAATGTTTTTTCTTATATGCATTTAATAATTACATTCATTGGAAGCACCAACTTCCTCTATTTTCCAGCTGCAACTGGAAGGAGGCTCTAACCCCCTAGTTTCTCAGGATACAACCTGAGGGAAGCTCCAACTCCCCAATTCTATGGCTACAACCAAAAGGAGGCTACAAACTCCTATGTTCTCTGGCTACAACCGGAAGGTGGATACAACCACCCATCATTTTCTCGTCCAACCGCCCTAAAATATAAGTAGAATGATGGAACCACTATCACACTATCACTGTGAGATATACTGTTGTAAACATGTACCAATCAAAATGCACCAAACAACCTATACCAACCTGTACCAAACAACTTGTAATCAACCTGTACCATAAACAAGTGCATCAACCATGCACCAACCTATATCTCAACATGTACCATCAACGAGTGCATAAAACATGCACCAATCATTTATCAAATACACATAAACTATGACTCATCAAGATGTACCAACATCATCAACTATACACCTCATGTATGTGCCAACTCATCAACTAGTTGTCTCAACCATGTACACAACATGTACCTCAACCAAAATCCCTCATCAATTTCATCATCCAAATATGATTTTTAACTCTGTAATAGACCTGGTGTATATGATCACATACTTGTAAACCTTCCTTAACTTTATCAACAAGAGACTAACATTTTCATCAAACTTTACTTTAGTCTCACATGACTAATTTTGGATTAGTCAACAACCCTAAGTTGAAATAATAATAACTATGTACCTGTAATGAATAAATATCTGAAAATAATAAACAATGTTCTTCAGTGTCTTTTATGCAATTCCTCCAGGTTTCACTACTTGGAACCTATCAAAAAAGGAGTTATAGCAAAAATGGCATACCTTGTTGAATTCTGGCTTATTCTAGAGAGTGAACTTGTAGAGAGTGCCCCGCATGAAATATTTGTTTTATGGATATGAAAATGGTACACATAATACTATAGACTGTACTCTAACCAATACATTTGTTTTTACTAAATTTGAATATGTTATGAAGAAGTTATGACGTTTTTACCCAAAACACTTGTTTTAGACTAGTTTCAGGACTAGCTACAAACCCTATTTTCCATAGAGTGTAACTCCAAAAATACAACGACCCACAAGCTAAATTTTTTTATCAAATATACTTGGATATGTTTCCTCAACAACCTCCATATTTTGTGATCTGAATCATCCTAGAAATTGTTTTATTGTGAAAATGGTGAGATGGCTTGTAAATAACATACCTTAGAAAACATCATCAAAATAATTTATCCTCCCTTGAATTTCGGCCTTCTTTACTTCACCTTCCCTCTGAAATTCGCCTTAGATATCCTTTGGTTACCTCAATCACATGTAGATATTCAATATGCTCAAGTGTATTTGAATGAGAGACCCTTTCCTCTTATTTATGCTTTCATGTAGCTTCCTCAAGGGGTTACCTTCTAATCATCTTAACCCACTTTCCTTATTTTAGGGCTAACCCACTTCTAACCACTTGTCCACTTAACTTAACCACTTTCCATAATTAGCAAGTTCTCCATTAACTTTATTATTTAAATAATTTTACCTTCTAATCATCTTAACCCACTTTCCTTATTTTAGGGCTAACCCACTTCTAACCACTTCTTCACTTAACTTAACCACTTTCCACAATTAGTAAGTTCTCCACTAACTTTATTATTTAAATAATTTCTTTTGCATCCACTTTGAATTATAGTACACTCATCACTTCACTTTATTATTTAAATAATTTTTTTTTTCAATCACTTTGACTACTTTGACCTTTTGGGGCTTCTAGATGACTCATAATGGTTCTCCAACTTCACATGGCCATAACTCTCTAACCATGAGGAGTTATGTGACGTTCCACATACCATCGAAAATGGCATGCCATGTACTATCCATCTAGAATAGTCTTTCCTTCAAATATATCAAAACTCATACCATTATCCATCAAACAAACTTGGGTCCATTACCCAAACCTTTGTGCTACCCGAATTTGCTATCAGACTTTCTTCAAGGGTTGACATCAATAAAAACCAACCCAGTTAATAGACAATATCCCCCTTTGGCATTGATGGAAACAATCTGATGCAATACTGAATTCATGTCACTCATGCTCCCCTTATGAGCATTGTTTCCCCTGTAACCATTCCTCTGTTCTCTCTCTCCAAGCATTTCTATCCTACATATGATAAATCACTCCCCCTTTATCATCAATGGCAAAGGTATCTTTCCGTCTGGGGATGCTCCCCCTAACTGAACTGTCCTTGGGGATACTCCACCTGACTGAAATCTTCCAGAAACTGATCTCCCAACCTAAACTGTCTTCTTTATGGTGCTTCCTCGTGTAAATCTAAGACATATAAGATAAGCATTCAAAAGCATTCATTTTTTAGTAGAAATTACTCCGAGTCTCTGATGAATATACTCAAAGGATTCTCTTGGAAGCGGTTTTGTAAAGATGTCTTCCACTTGTTCTTTTGTGCTCACATATTCAACTCTGATGTTCTTTTCTGCAAGATGTTCCCGTAGAAAGTTATACTTGATTGGAATGTGCTTCATCTTGGAGTGCATCACCGGTTTCTTTGAGATATTAATGGTGCATGTATTATCACAATAGATTTGAATGGGATCATCATACTAAACCTATATATCTGTCAGAGTTTGTTTCATCCATAGAACCTATGTATAACATCCTGCTGCTGCAATATACTCTACTTTGACTGTAGATAAAGATACTAATGATTGTTTCTTTTTTAGCCAAGATACTAAACACTCACCCAAGTAGAACATTGTTCCACTGGTGATTCATCGATCATCAATGCAACCTACCCAATCTGCATCTGTGTAGGCAATAAGTGATACATCCTTTCCTTTTGGATACCATAATCCAAACTCTTTTTTTCCTTTGAGATATCTGGAAATCCTCTTCATTGCTAAGACATGTGATTCCTTTGGTGCTACTTGAAATCGTGCCACCTGTCCAACTGCCTGCATTACATTTGGTCTGGATGTTGTCACACATAGTAAGCTACCAATCATCAACCTGTATTGTGTTTGGTCTGTATACTTTGAATCATCATCTTTGCTCAACTTGCAACTGGTTTGCATAGGAGTGGTAACTGGTTTGCAATCTTCCATTCCAAACTTCTTTAGCATTTCTCTGATATAATTAGTTTGAGAAATAAAATTTCCTTGGTTTCTTTGACAGATATGAATACCCAGAAAGAAGGATAGTTCTCCAAGTAATGACATTTCAAATTCATTCTGCATATCCTTTGCAAATTTCTGGCTTAACCTGTCATCAATACTTAAAAAAATAATATCATCAACATAAAATTCAATTAATAAAATACTATCTTGAGTTACCTTGATGTATAGGTTGTTGTCTGCACTTCCCTTTCTGAAACTTGATTGTTGTAGATATTTATCCAGCCTAGAGTACCATGATCTAGGAGCATGTTTTATACCATACAAGGCCTTCTTAAATTTACATACATAATCTACATTCTCTGACAACTGAAATCCTTCTGGTTGTTCAATGTAGACTTCTTCTTCAAGTTTCCCATTCAGAAAAGTTGATTTCACGTCCATCTGAAACACTTTAATATTCTTGGAGCATGCATAAGATAAAAGCAATCGGATTGCTTCCATTCTTTCAACTAGGGAAAATGTCTTTTCAAATTCGATTCCTTCAACCTGTGTGTATCCTTTACATACCAATCTAGCTTTCTTCCTTGTAACATGTCCATCTTCATTCAATTTATTTCTGAAAATCCACTTTGTGCCAATCACATTCATATTCTTTGGTCTTGGAACCACTTCACAAGTTTCATTCTTCTCTATTTGATCCAATTATTCATCCATGGCCTTATTCCAGAATTCATCCTTTTTGGCCTCTTCAAAACTGTTTGGTTCAATCGTAGATAAGAGTGGTAGGTGCATTTGTTCTAGTGAACATATTCTTCTTTTAGTATCAACTCCTCAATCTTTGTTTATGATAATCTGATCTAAATGATGATTCTTCTGTACTCGTTTGCTAGGTGTCTTTGGAGGCACTTGCTGAACTTTCTCTTCTACTTATGTATGATCCTCTTCATCTTCCCCTTCTACTTCTTCTTCATCTTCTGCTTCTTCTTCGTAAAGTTTTTCCATTGATTCATTTTCTTCTTCCTTTAATTTTCGTCCACCTGTTTCATCAATTGTTACATTGATTCTTTCCACAAATTTTTTTGACCTCAGAATGTAACACTTGTACTTGAGTAACCAACAAGTACTCCTTTTTCCACATGAGAGTCAAACTTTTCCATTCTTTCATCTTCTCTTTTGATGTAGCATTTGCTTCCAAATACTTTAAAGTTCTTCACATTTGTTGGTCTTCCTTTCCGTAGCTCGTAGGGAGTTTTGTTAGTGTTTTTTCTGAGCATTACTCTGTTTTGAATGTGAACTGTTGTATGCACTACATGTCTCCAAAAAATATCTATCAATTTGGAATCCATTAACATTGTTCGAGCCATTTCCTGTACTATCCTATTCTTTCTTTCAACAACTCCATTCAGTTGAGGTGTTCTAGCAACGAAGAATTTTCTTTTTATTCCATGTCTACTACAATAGTCCATAAATTACTTTGAAGTGAACTCTCCATTATCAAATCTCAAACATTTTATTTTTGAATCCATTTCATTTTCAACCATTTCCTTGTAGACCTTGAAGTTATCAAAAGCTTCTGACTTATTCCTGAGAAAGAAAAATGCAACCATTCTTGTATAATCATAAACTAATAACATAAAGTATTTCTCACCTTTCAAACTCTTTGTTTTAGTTGGTCCAACTAGATTAGTATACACAATTTCCAGTGGTCTTGTTGTTGAATATTCCTTTGATTTGAACCTGGTCTTTGTTTTCTTTTCTTGTTGAAAATGCTTGCATAAAGTGTTGGTTCATTTCATGATTTGGGGCATTTCTCTAAATGCTTCCCTTTTGTTGACTTTGACAAAGTTATCAAAGTGTATGTGATCCATTCTTTTGTTCCATAGCCAACCTTCATCTTCATTTCCTAGAAAACACTTTTCATTTCCAATTTCACTTAATACATATATGACGCTTGAAGTTATTGCAACTGTTGCAATCAATTTTCCTGAACCTTATTTTATTATCTCACACTTTTGTGAATCGAAAGTAATTTAATGACCTGGGTTAGACATTTGACTCACACTTAGAAGATTATGTTTCATATCTTCTACTAGTAGAACATTTTCTGCCTTGGTATTTTTGTTTCCAATTCTGACTGTGCCTTTTCCAATGATTTTAGCCGAATCATCATTTCCTAAGGAGATTGATCCATCTCTTTCCTTTCTTAATGTAAGAAACATGTTTTTATCACCTATCATGTGTTTTGAACAACCACTGTCAACATACCAAACATGTTTCTTTTGCTTAGCTTGTAGAGAGAGAGTGCATTTTTCATTTCTATACTGATTCTGCTTTCTTATCCATGTTCTCTTTTGAGGTTCTTGTTTGTGATTGTTGTTGTTCTGTTTTGGTTCTCTAGGAGTGACTGTTATTCTACAATATTTGGCCATGTGTCCAAAGTTTTTCCACTTGTATTATTCCACTTCAATGCTTAATGATTCAAACCTGTTGTAGCTTCTTCTCTATGTTTCACCAGGCCTTCTTGGATAGCCATTTTGCGTATGACTTTCAAACTTTTTATGTTCCTGCTATTAGCTCTGCAATTTACAACTTTATGTCCAGAATTATTGTATGCATAACATAAAGCAAAAAATATAGTTTGATACTTGGGATTTCAAGATCTTCTGAAAGGAGTTACTCTTATGAATCCTTCTTCTTCCCGAGGCCTATTTGTTTTTGTCGGTCATTGATTCTGAAGTCTGAATCTTCTCAGTGGAGGAGTGTCTCTGTAATCTTCCTTGTAGATCTTCCTATCCCTTTTGATTGTTTCTACATATCGTTTTGGGTATGTTTCTTGTTATGTTGCTTTGGATCTTGATCCCTTTTTTGTCTGATTGTATCCAAGTACAGACTTGTCATGATAAGGATTTTGACTGTTAATAATGTCATCCAGAAATTTTGAGCTGTTTTGCATATTTTTCTTTTGAAGATCCTTTCTCAATTTGACAATCTCTGCTTCCAAATTTCCAATGATCCTGCCTCTTTCTTTTAACTGTTCTTTGAGTGCTTCTTCAATTCTTTTATCTTATTCTATTTGTTCCTTCAATTTCACGATCATTTGTTTTAGTTCTTGAGTGTCTTCTTTCTTGTCTAGTTCTGCTTGTAGATTCTTGTTTTTCTTCTTTTCTCTTCTTATAACTTCTATGACACTCAAAAATTATTCTCGGTAGTTAAGTTCTGCCTCTTCATATTCTTCTTCGGTGTCTTCTTTATCAGATTCTTCTATTTCCATGAATATAACTCTTTCTGTCTCATGTCACTGACTTCATCTTCATCTGATGAGGAGATGTCTTCTTAGGTGCATAAGATTTTCTTGAAATATTTCTTTTTGGTTCTTTTGTCTTTATATGTTTGTTTTCTATTTGATTAATCTTCATCATTCCTCTTATTTTTCTTATGAGGACATTTGTTAGAAAAATTACCAATACCATCACAACTAAAAATAATCAATGGAAGCTTACCTTTATATCTATCGTTGGTTCCCTTGTTCAATATTCTGACAACGTTGGCCACTTCTTCTTCATCATCTTCTGAGAAGTCACTGCTGCTACTATGTTCCTTTTCATTTCCCTTTTTCTTTAACCTTTTTGATGCTTTGAAAGATGCTTCTTGTATATCTCTATTTTCCTGTTTAGTTATCATTTCATATGCTGTGAAGATTCCATGTAGTTCATCCATTCTTATTGAGTCTAGATCTGCTCTTTCTTCTATTGTTGATATCTTAGTATCAAATCTCATAGGAAGAGATCTTAATACCTTTTGAACAATTACAGATTATTCAATTTCATCTCTGAATCATATGATTGCATTCACTGTTTCATCTCGTAAGAAGTAAGCTACAATATTCTCATCTTCCTTCATCTTTAGTTGTTTGAATTGACCTCTGTAAGTTTGAAGCTTTGTTTCTTTGACTTTTGAATCTCATTCATAAATATTTTGAAGTTTGTCCCAAATCTCTTTAGCATGTTTAAAATGTGAAACTTTGGTATAACCGATTCAACAAGACCATTCAGAGGTGCATTTGTGGCTTTGGAATTATTTTGACTGAGTTTCATTTCCTTTTCACTTGTTGGAGGAACTGCTAGTTGTTTGTATCCATCTACTATTGATTTCCAAATTTCAAATCCTTGTCACTGTATATATGTTTTCATCCTTCTACTCCATAATGCATACTTTTTTCCATCAAACAATGGTATTCCGTTTGTATACATGTTGTTGCTCTCCATGATCTACCTTTCAGTGGTTAAACTGATTTCTTAAGGAACCTACTCTGATATCAATTGTTGGATTACTGAGAGGGGGGTGAATCAATAATAGAGAAATGTAATTCTTTTTAACCATAAAATGCAAGTGTTATATCAATGTATCATTATCATCCAATGTTTGTAGATTAAATAAAAAATGAACGAATGAGCAATCATACACATACACAATACACCGGTGTTTTTACATGGAAACCCAAAGATGGAGAAAACCACATAATGTTTTTTCTTATATGTATTTAATAATTACATTCATTGGAAGCACCAAATTCCTTTGTTTTGCAGCTGCAACTGGAAGGAGGATCCAACCCCCTAGTTTCTTAGGCTACAACCTGAGGGAAGCTCCAATTCCCCAATTCTTTTAATACAACCAAAAGGAGGCTATAACCCCCTATGTTCTCCGGCTACAATCGAAAGGTGGTTACAACCACCTATCCTTACCCTGTCCAACCACCCTGAAATATAATTAGAATGATGGAACCTCTCTCACACTATCACTGCGAGATATACTGCTATAAACCTGTACCAATCAACCTACACCAAACATCCTGTACCAAACAACCTGTAATCAACCTGTACCATAAACAAGTGCATCAACCATGCACCAACCTATACCATCAACAAGTGCATCAACCATGCACCAAATATGTACCAATCATGCATCAAATACACATAAACTATGAATCATCAAGATGTACCAACATCATCAACTATACACCTCATGTATGTATCATCAACTTCACTTGTCTCAACCATGTACAACGTATTGCCTCAACCAAAATCCCTCATCGAATTTCATCATCCAAGCATATGATTTGTAGCTTTGTAATAGACCTGGTGTATATGATCCATACCCTGCAAACCTTCTATAACTTTAACAGCAAAGAGACTAGCATTTTCATCCAGAGCTTTTACTTTAGTCTCCACATGACTAATTTTGGATTGATCAACATAGCCCCTAAGAAATTGAAATAATCATAACTGTCTAATGCACGTAATGAATAAAGATCTGAAAATAATAAACAATTTTCTTCAGTTTCTTTTGATAACTATGTAACTTTATTATTTAATAATTTTACCTTCTAATCATCTTCGCCCACTTTCCTTATTTTTAGAATGCCGACTTAACTACTTTCCACAATTAGTAAGTTCTCCATTAACTTTATTACTTAAATAATTTCTTTTGCATCACTTTGAATTATGAGTACACTCATCACTTCACTTTTATTATTTAAATAAAAAAAAAATTCTTCTTTGCAACCACTTTGACTATTTGAACATTTGGGCTTCTAGATGACTCATGAGGGTTCTCCCAACTTCACATGGCCATAACTTCTCTCTAACCGTGAGAAGTTATTAGCCAGGTCAAAGTCTGCTTGAAATGGCATGCATGTACTATCCATAGAGAATAGTATTGCCTACAAATATATCAAAAAATCATACCATTATCACCAAATAAAATTGGGTCCATTACCCCAAATTACCTTCTATCAGAATTTTCTACCGAACTTTCTTCAGGGTTGACATCAATGAAAATAGCCCAATTAATCAACAATTACATGTACACTTGTGCATATGAGTGACACATGGGTGGGTGAATATTAAGTAAATAGTAATTTAGTAAAAAATATGGTTTTATAGAAGACAAGTGGTGATGAAATGAACCCTATAAAGGAGAACTTGGCCTAAGAGGAAAGTGATTTTTTCACCCTAAGGAGAGTTTGGTCCATTGAAGTTTGCATGAAGCGGGGATTCTTCTCAATCCTAGCATTTTCATTATTCAATCATATTTTTATATCGGGTTTTTTCCATATAACCCCATGGCATATCAGGGGCCCTTGGGGAATAAGAGTATCCAATGGAGTTGGTAGGGAGGTAAGTCAAAAGATAATTCAATAGTTGGTAGACTAAAGAAAAAGAGATTGGACTCGCATTTCAAGACTTTCTTCAAGGGTTGACATCAATGAAAACCAACCCAATTAATCAACAATTACATGTACACTTGTGCATATGAGTGACACATGGGTGGGTGAATATTAAGTAAATAGTAATTTAGTAAAATATGGTTTTTCATGGGAAAGACAAGTGGCGTGGAAAATAGAACCTATAAAAGGAGAACTTGGCCTAAGAGGAAAGTGATTTTTTCACCCTAAGGAAAGTTTGGTCCATTGAAGTTTGCATGAAGCGGGGATTCTTCTCAATCCTAGCATTTTCATTATTCAATCATATTTTTATATCGGGTTTTTTCCATATAACCCCATGGCATATCAGGGGCCCTTGGGGAATAAGAGTATCCAATGGAGTTGGTAGGGAGGTAAGTCAAAAGATAATTCAATAGTTGGTAGACTAAAGAAAAAGAGATTGGACTCGCATTTCAAGTTTGCCATCAAATTTTGATTGGTGACAATAAATCTTGTATTATTTATTTGTTTAATTGTTGTTCTTATTATGGAATGTTTATATATTATTAAAGATACTATAGTAATTATTTATGGTTGTAAGCCCAACTATTACACTTTTATTTGTCACCCTAGGCCTTGAAGACAACCTAATGGTGCTATTATGTCAAAATCATGAGTTATACTTAAGAGATTGATTGAAAAACACCACATTTGAGCATTTCATGATTTTCATAGCAATAAAGAAAGATGTTATTAACCAATGCCTTGAGAATGATAAAAAGTCAATGAATAACAATCC
>SNQJ01S0048303.1:0-33370 GCA_010110895.2 Picea sitchensis | reverse complement strand
GTTATTTCATATTAAATTATAATTTTTTTTAAATACTGTGTTAGGTAAAAAAAAATTAGAATATTAAGATTTGGAAGTTTCAAAAGATCAATTAAACTTTGAGCTTTTTATTTTTTCTTTATACGAGGATTGAAGGGTTGAAATTTCATGTATGAAAAACATTAAAGTAAATTGTATGATAAAAAGTTTGAGAGAATATGAATTTAAAGTATAGTAGCATTTAAATATAATTCTAATACGATTAGATACAGAAAAAATACAAAAAGTTGAATAAGTTGAATATTGAAAGTATATATTTTATTTATAAAAAATATGTATTTTGTTTTAAATTTTGGAATAATTTTAATAGTAAGAACTTCATTATATAAGGATTTTTGTAAATTAATATTTTATTTTTATGATACATTAATTGTAATGGAAATTCATAAAAATAACAATTTATTGAATATGAGAAATTTTTAAAGGTACACTTATAATTTATATGAAGAAAGTGAATGAGCTTCTAGAATATATAATTTTTATTTATGGAAAATTGTTATAATTCAAAAAATGTATGTTTTTATAATAGTGATATGTTACTTTTTCTAGAATATATAACTTTTATTTATGGAAAATTGTTATAATTCAAAAAATTGTATGTTCTTATAACAGTGATATGTTACTTTTTCTATAAAATATAATGCATGTGTCCACATTAAAACATGACTTTACTATCTAAATAATGAGATTTCATTTTTTAATGTTAAATTTGTATATATTTTTTTTAAATTAATAAAGTTGGTGAAATTAATAATCAATCATTTTTGTTTTTTTTACTATGTATACTTATGTACCATAAAATTATTTTTCCAAATGGGAAAAACAATAAAAAGTTATCCTAAAAATAAAAGATCTAGATGTATTTTAGAATTATGATATATGTATAAATAAAAATCAATAAAAGATAGAAAATAATATTTTTTCTTAAAATTATATATATATATATAGAGAGAGAGAGAGAGAGTAATTTCATCATCATATTTAAAACTTTAGTTGAAAATGAAGATAAGGATAGGGAGTTGGAAATTTGGATGTGTTTTTGTTTATGTAGCTCAAAACAATAGGTTTGTCCATCTGAAGTTAAAACCAAAACAACCAAGTAATCCAACATGTAGAGGAAAAGAGGCAATCCAACTATTTTTGTTTTTGAATTTATAGGAAGCTCAAGTGTATTTATCACATAAATTCATAANATTATTTTTCCAAATGGGAAAAACAATAAAAAGTTATCCTAAAAATAAAAGATCTAGATGTATTTTAGAATTATGATATATGTATAAATAAAAATCAATAAAAGATAGAAAATAATATTTTTTCTTAAAATTATATATATATAGAGAGAGAGAGAGAGAGAGAGAGTAATTTCATCATCATATTTAAAACTTTAGTTGAAAATGAAGATAAGGATAGGGAGTTGGAAATTTGGATGTGTTTTTGTTTATGCAGCTCAAAACAATAGGTTTGTCCATCTGAAGTTAAAACCAAAACAACCAAGTAATCCAACATGTAGAGGAAAAGAGGCAATCCAACTATTTTTGTTTTTGAATTTATAGGAAGCTCAAGTGTATTTATCACATAAATTCATAAGTTTGAAAATTTTCCCTTGTCTTTAACATTATGACCTATGTTTCAAAAGGAAATATTTAGCACTATGACCTATTTTCCTCTCTTAGGCATAGTCAAGGCCCTTAGGCGCATCCCCTTTATGAAAAGCATCCTAATTGCACCTAGAATACCACTTGGGTCAAAGACCCCATAGAGAGGGAATGTGTCATGGTTGGAGGCCTTATTCACAACGCTTGAGGCCTAGAAGGTTCATTTTCCCGTGTAACACCTTTTTTTTCCTTTATGAACATGATCTAGGCCCCTACACTCATCACTAATGCCCAAAACCAATTAATGGAAACCATATCCCACTTAGAAGCCAAAATTTCCATAGAAGGTCTCATGTGGTGTTTCAATGTATCTTTCACGACACTTGATCCACCTAAGAACCTTTGTTAAATTCCCAATTCCATTCTTATACTTACCTTACCATTGTCAATATGAAAATACCCATTGGTGTTACTGAAATCATCACAATGTCCCTTGGTAAACCACTCATAGTCAAAATATTCATAAGAGATGCAAAGTTTTTTGGATTTTAGGTGTTTTTTATGGTGATTAAGACTAAGAAGCATCATTTGGGGCACAAGGTCATTATTTTTGTATCATGACTGTGGTTCAACCTCTAAACTCATTTGTAGTGCACAACTAAGCTAATCATGGCACCCACAACACCCTTGGAGCAATTGATAGCCAACATAGATCTAATGTGGTGGTTTGAGGACTCATCCATAATGTTTGAGCATTAGATGAAACATTTAGGGCCATAGGCTCTTATTTCTCTCCCCTAACTATGGTCACGAGCCTAATACCCATCCATGATGCCCAAGAACTCATAATTGCACCCATATTCAACTCAAATGTGAAAGATTGGACCTTAGAGAGGG
Organism: Picea sitchensis; assembly: GCA_010110895.2. NCBI lineage: Eukaryota > Viridiplantae > Streptophyta > Pinopsida > Pinales > Pinaceae > Picea > Picea sitchensis. The sequence continues at coordinate 30,839 of SNQJ01S0048303.1, read as the reverse complement.
CTCGTGCCATTTCTTCTAGGTGTTGTTCATGATGCTTGATCTTGAGAAGGTTAAATTAAGGCTTAAGGTCATCACTTATCCCCTAACCATGTTTATGCTTTGACACATATTTCCATTTCCAATGCATAAAACCTACTCATGATGCTTGTATCCCACTCAAAGGCCAAAGACCCCCTACAAAATTCCTATTTGTTGGTTTGAGTACGTGTTCAAGGTTCTTGATCTCGATATGATTCAATAATATCCTAAGGCACTTTTTTTCCTTATTTAATGGTGAATTCCCTAAAAACCATCCATGCTCATGTGTGATGTTTTGAGAATGTGTTCATGTCACTCGATCCCAAGAAGCTATGTTTAGGGCTCGAGGTTGTTGTTTCCCTCCCCCGGCTAATGCCAAGGAACTAAAGATGTTGTTTCCATACCATGACTATGGTTGAGGGCCTCAATACGCAACCACTATGCATGAAACATCTTAATGGAACCAATATCCAACTCCTAGGGAAAAGACCCCCTAGTGAGGGCTCATGTTGTTGTGTCTAGGTTGTATTCATGACGCATCAAATCAAGAAGGTTCAATTAGGGATTAAGGCCCTTGTTTACCCCCTTGACCATGTTTATAAATCCATACCCATTTCTAGTGCACAAAACCTACTCACTACACTTATATCCCACTCGAAGGCCTATAAAGTATTCCTACAAAGGAATCATGCATTGGTTCAAGGACTCATTCAAGGCTCTAGATCCAAAGGAGATTCGAAATATCATGAGGTGTTTATTTTCCTTCCTTGACCATGTTTAACACCTTGTGACCTTTCTCATAGCAAAAAAGATCCTAATGGCATCCATATCCAATGTTGATGTTAAAGACCCCCAGAGAGGGTCTGTGTTATGGTTTGTAGGTGTTTTTCATGGTGATTGAGCTAAAGAAGTGATGTTTAAGGCCTAACTCCTAATTTTTTTCCTCCCCCAACCATATTACTTGATCTCTAAAAGGTTCATTTAGGGCTTAATCCCCTTATTCCCCCCCTCGACCATGTTTAGACCTTGAAGCCCATTTCTAATGCACAAAACCTACTCATGGCACCTGTATCTCTTAAATGTTGAAGAACCATAACTCATTCAGGGAATGTGTTTTGGTTTAATCATTATGCTTGTATCCCTTTAATATGCCATATATATTGTACAAGGGTCTTGTGTGGTCATCGACTAAGGACACATTCAACACTATAGCCATAGAATCTTTGTGGGTAGTAGGTGTTATTCTTAGTTATTGAGCTCAAAAAATTTCATTTAGGGCACAAGGCCCATTATTAACCTCCCATGATCTTGGTTATACCTTTAGAAGGGTATTTGTTACGGGAAAAATTTCACCAATTGGCTATTTTTGGACATTTTCTAAAAAAAAAATGTTTGCCAATTAGTTAAAAATTCACTTATTTTTAACAAAAATATGATTAAATTGATAACATTCCCCAAAATTTACATGTTTTAATAGTAAATCATATGTTTTTTTATTGAATATGCTCCTACATGTCTATATGAATGATTTTTCAAACCAAAATAGTCACCTAGAATACTATACAGAGTTATTATATTTGAATTCTTAAAAAATCCCCTACTAGACATATTCATGTTGCACAACCAACGTAGTGTTGGCACCCATAGAACCCTTGAAGTTGATTAATAACCAATAGAGGTTAGATATGGAGGTTTGAGGACTTGTTCTTGGTGCTTGAGCTTGAGAAGAAAGGTTTAGGGCTAGAGGCTCTTGTTTCCCTCCCCCAAATATGGTCATGTACATCGATCCATGATGTCCAAGACCTCATAATGAAACCCATATTCAACTCAGATGTTAAGAATTCCCTTAAGATGGATTGTTCCGTGTTTTATAGGTGTTATTCATGATTCTCGAGCTTGAGAAGGTTCAATAGGGATTAAGTCCATTATCCCCCCCCCCCCAAATCATGTTTATGCCTCAACACACATTTATAGTGCTTAAAACCTACTCATGGTGTCTATATCCCACTTAGAGCCCAGATACCCCCAAAAAAGTTCCTACATGTTGGTTTGAGTTGTTATGATGTTTAGACAATTGGGAGTTAGTAAAGATCAACTTGGCCTAATGTGTCTTTAGGTATTAAAGTGTGTTTCCTTAATATGCATTAGCATGCATTTGTAGTTATATAATCCAATGATCAAGATATGTTCTAGACATAACGTGATCTTATGTTTTATATTTTCCTTGATACTAATGGCTATATTGATCCATGGTTTAACACTTGATTGGTCCATGATCTCTATTTAAAGAGCATGGAGGATCATTTGCTAAAGGTATATTGTGAGACACTCTTATGCAAATTATTTTCTTTTTCATTAATATATTTCCTCAAGTGATTGTGTTGGCCAGGATCATGGATGGTTTCCCTCTTTGAGGGTTTTAACCATGTAAAACACTAGTGTGTTGATCTTTGATCTATTTGTGTGGGTGGTTTCATAAGGTGTTAGACATATGTGGAAATACCCTATTTTTTTTAACATGGTATCAGATCGCGTACGAGGCCCCACTCCCATTGTTGATTGAGATCATAAACCTATGTCACTACATGCATCAAAATATTTGTGGATTCTGTTATTTTTTTTGCATTTTTGTGTTGATATTTCCATTTTCCCAAGACACAACTATTTTCACCATATCTAGAGGTACAAAGTGTTATTACACCTTTTAATTTTTTTGTTAATAATATGTTAATATTTTAGTTTTTTCATTTGAATCCCTGATTTGGTACCATTTATGATTTGTGCATGCTCTTTGTCGTGTGCTTTGTGTGATCTCGACAAATTAGAAACAGAGAGAAAAGTGTTTTATTTTCTATGTATGTTATTTTCTCTGTGGTTTATGTGATCTCAACAAATAAAAAACAAAGAGAAAACTTTCATTTTCCGAGAAGACCAAGATTTAACCCCATTGTTGTAAAGTTTCAATTTTTTTTCTTCAAAATTTCATTTGTTTTTATGTGTGACTATGTTTAATTTTTTTTCAAGTAAAAACAAGGGATTTGGGGGTAAGAAGGCACTTCGAGGAAAATAATTAAAAAAAATAAAATAATAATAATAATAATAAAAATCCTCCTGCATAACATTTGTTATATATTTTTCACTAGCTCACTTGGTTGAAAGTTACTTAATAAATAATAGGTCTTGATTTCAAGTCTTTATTTTCATTAAGCTATATTTTAAAAAAATCAATGTGATCCAGGTGGATATTGGTGGCCACCCACATCTTCCACTAACTCATCACGGTTCTCCACCTTGGTATTTTTTGTTATGATTTTCATGTCCTAAACTTTTGGGGGCATTTTGAGGCCCCAAACGATGTTTTTTGGACATTCGATGGGAAAGTAAATCCATGGCTACCTTGGACCTGCCAAAAATTGTACTTTTAAATGAGATGATGTATGCCCCAAATGAAAATTGTATGCAAATGTTTCACCACCAGGAAGTTGGCATATCAAATAACCACCTCGGGGCGCATGAACCTTTAGCGCTTCACCTCGTAGGGTTAGGGCTTTGGACCATCAGGGTTCTTGATTTATGTTAAAAGGTCATTATTTCTTCCTCTTCTGATATATTTCTACAAATGAGTGTATTTGAGATATCTTTCTCTTTATATACAAGCTACCACCATTCTAGATAGTTTTTGTTCTACAAAACTCTGTTATTTCATTCATTAATAGAAGTTAGGTTTCACTAGATTTCTATGTTCTCTATTATATTTTTGTTTGTATCCAATTTAATTTTCAATACAATCCAGATCAATGGTATCAAAACAATCTTCTCCTTGTTATTTCTTGTTGCATGTCCTTGACAAGGTCATGGCATATGTTGGACAAGAATTTTGGATACAGTTTTGAGGAAAATCCTAAGATGGAGGAGGTGCACAGTAACAAAAGAAAGAAGAGAAAGAAGGAGTGGAGTGCACATTAAGGGTGCATTAAGGAGTGAAGTGCATCGAAAAATCATACTTAGAGGAGAATAAAAGGAAGGAGAATAAAGTAGGAGAGTAAAATAGGAGAATAAAACAAGAGAAGAAAGCAGACGAAAAGGAATGACATTATTTCGGCATGCAAAAGCAGGAAAACCAGCATTTGGGAAGGAAAAAATAGCATGCAGACGCAAAAGTAGGAAAAATAATGATCGAACAACGAGTCAACCTAATTTGTAATGAGTCAGAATGAGTTGTAAATGGGTTTTGGGGTTAATCAAGTAGGTTTTTAAGCCCTAGAATCCATGTATAAATATGTAATGGGTCAGGTAGAATAGGTTGTTGTTGTTGTTGTTGTTGTTTCTAGTTGTTGATACCGAGTGAAGAGAGAAAGAGAATAGACTGAATATGAGAGAGAAATTCGATGTCTTATTGTTTAGGGAGAAGTTGCATAGACAGGATTTCATTGCAAAGTAGCTAGGCAAGATGGAGAGAGAGATAGCATGATATATCTGTTATAAGCGCAGTGCACAAGCCTGAGACAATTACAGAAAGAATAATAAAGAAGACAACCATTGTGGACGTAACCCAAATTTGGGTGAACCACATTAATTATTGTGTCTCCTTTCCTTTTATGTGATTGATCATGAATGTTATCCTTATGACTATATTTTTTTATTATATGATCACTACACAATAGTTATGAATGTCACAATGAATAGTTTATGTTGTAATATGTACTATAATGGTGCTAAAAAATTGAATTCACCAATTAATAAAGGAATAACACACAAGATAATGCACATAGAGTAGATAAGTAAGAATGAACAAGATGATCGCCCCCCATTCCTCACTACTACAAAAATTTGGTCCATGCATCCCCAATAGATGCCTTAGGTGAAAAAGGGTTGGTGTATAAAGGGTTTTGTTGGTTATATAACTTGAACCTAGGGTATTACAACTGTGCATCAACAAATGGTTTTTTTGTTGGGACCCGAAATCTGCGACTGAGGGAATGTTTTGGAGGCCAAATAATAAAGAGATCTCAGAATGGCTAGAAGGGAAGAAATGAGAATTTGCTCAAAAAGAGAATAGAAACCCTTGAATGAGTGACAAGCAATGGATGCAAAGGTATGTGGACACAGAGTTGCATGATATTTTATTTGGATAATTTCTTATCATTTTGACGAAGTGGTTGGAAATATTAGTGGAGAATACTGGAAGGTACCGAACCGCAACGCCAAGGAACTAGACTCCAAAGTTGGTAAGGAAGTTGAATTATGTAAGTAATAATGCTTCTCACGCAGTTGATTTCTGGTTGGAAAGTATATTGGGAGGTTATATTACAAAATCTACAGTGCATTGTACCTAGCCATACAGTGTTGCAGAGAGGGATTTATTCAAAGTTTTGTGCAGAAGATTCATGAAATCGTTGGGTATGTGGATAAAGATGTTGTTGTGCAACAAGTGTGTGATGACAATGGATTTTGATTGCTAAGGGGATTTGTGCTAGGGGATGAAAAGAGGATACTCTGAAGGTAGGGAAGAATGAAGGAAGAAATGAATAAGGAAGGGATGGACTGAGGATGTAGAGAATAGAAGAGGTTGTATCAGAGGAAAAAGATGATTTTGGAGTATTGTGCAGTGGAAGAAGGTACAAGAGGAGAAAGAATAGGGATGAGAAAGGAGAGACGCATAGTGAGCCTGAGGGAAGAGGAACCTATGCAATCATCCAGATCATAGAAATACCATACGTAGAAGGAGATGAAGATAATTATCACTTCAGTCCTATAACAGAAGATCTGGTAAGTCCTACTCATAATGAATCATGCGTCGATTTCATGACCCTGTGTGCATGGCCTAGATCGAAAATCACATTTGAGGATTTGTCAAAAGCCTTGTAGTTAGAAAGGGAGGACAAATCAGTAGCAATTAGAGAAATGGATGCAGTGGGACGACTCTAAGTCAACTAACATTGCCTAGGGGAGGTACTATAGAAAATAACATGGTAGGGTTAGACAAAATATTGAGACTACCTGAGTTCCAGGGAGTTGGGTCGGAGGACCCAGAACAACATTTATTTCTACGAGACAATTTAGGCTACAAACAATTTTCGAGATGATGTTGTAAATACAACACAGTTGGGAACAACCTTTAGAGGTTGCGCACTAGTCTGGTACATGAAGCTGCAAAGTAGCACACCTACATGACAAGAAAGGACTTTAGCAGAAATTAGGAAAGCATTGTTGAAAGAGTTCAAGAAACCAAAATATGAGTCGCAACACATTAGTGAGATGAAGGAAATCAAACTGGTACAGAATGAGTCAGTATAGGACTTTGATCAATGATTCAAGGATTTGATGGGTAGGTTAACGTTTCAAATTCTAGATCAACAACATAGGGAATGGTTTATTGCGGGACTATTACCACACATATGTGGTCCACCGATACAACAAAAGGTTGTGGCGTAGTCTAAAGCATTGGAGATCACAATTAAATTGGAAGCATCCCATGTAGGAGACAGTGGAGAGATGGCACAAGTGTAGATGCAATTAGCTTCCTTGACAATTCGATTGGCAGAACTCACAAAAGGGAAGGAGAAATGGGAATACGTATGGTGTACTAAGCGTAGGACTGAAGGCCACCACAAGGACAAATGCCCAACATTTGTGCAGTATTTGGAAACTAGAGCATCGAATACATTACCAAGAGGGTGATAGTGTGAAATATGTAAAAAATGGAGTGTCCATTACTGCAAAAATATCAGAGTACACCCAGGAACTTATTTTGTAACTTTTGCAAGTCAGTTGGACATGAAGAGAAGGATTGTCACACATTCGATTTAATGAGAGAGAGTACGTCAGATATGTATAGGATTCAAGAGGAGAATGATGCGAAAGAAGGAGGTGGCCCACAATATAATAATCAGAGAGGATTTAATAAAGGAAACAGATGAAATTTTGGCAGAGGTCGAGGAAGAGGAGGTAGAGGGTTGATAATATGTTACAATTGTCATCAACCAGGACACTTGGCTCGTGACTGCCCAAATCTATGTACAACCTGCACATATTTTAGAGCATTGGACCATGGGATAGAAGATTGTACTCAACTACTTGCAAAGTGGCAGGAAAGAGGGAATCAGAACCAAAATCCAAATCAGAATGTATAAAAGTTATCAACCGAAAAACAAAATGAAGGACCTAGAATAGTAGTTATTATGTGTGGAGGAGCTAGAATAGGGGATGATGCTAATGGAGGGAAGCAGGTTAAGAAATGGGTAAGGAAATCAACATGACCTATGCCAACATTCAACCCTCAACAAGAAAAGGAGACATATCAGAGGACAGGAAAAGAGATACCCAAACCAGATTGGGTAGCATCAACATCATTTGTGCCTCCTGTTTGTGATCGTACCATGCTAAAGAAGCCAGTGGGGAAGGTTAGTACTTTGAGAGATTTTTTGAGAAGTTTCATAGAATTTATGAAAGATGAAACTGCACTGAATGTATTGTGTGAAATTATTGATCATTGCACGCAAGAAAGGGAAATCCCTATTGCAAGAAGGGTAGTGAATCAGGTATTGCACAAAAAGAGGACAAGTGGAGAATTCAAGTTAAGTGCACAAATTGGGGAATATGATGTGAATAAATTTATTTTAGACTTGGTTTTTGATGTGAATGTACTACCTAAGAAGACCTGGGAAATGATGGGAAAATCCAAGTTGATTTGGTCTCATGTTTAGTTAAGGTTGGTGAACCCACACAAGATAGTCTCGATTGGCCGATTAATAGGAGTACATGTGAATCTAGATGGAGTGTGCAGTGTAGTGTACCTTAAAGTCATTGAGATCATGGATGATAGTCAGCCATATCCAAAACTCATGCAACTTGAATGGTTCTTTTATAATCAAGTGATCATTAATATGAAGAGGGAAATGATATTTGAGGTAGGAGACTTGAAGGTTATTGCGCCATTGGACCCGACAGAAGGAAAGAGATACATAGAGCCAGCAAGAGGGAACAACATTGACAACTTATATAATATGAATGCACAAATGGATGATTATGTTAACCCCATTGCAGATGGTGCGCTAAGTTGGAGAAGTATTAGTTTGTGTGTGTCGGATTTAGAGGAAGGTATGGAACATTGGAAGCATTGGAAGCATAGGATGAATGAGGTATCAATTAGATGATGTGCATGCATAACTAGATCATTGTACTAGATTGGAACAGAGCTATGTGATCCACCCAGACATGATGGATTGACTAATATCAATTTGTTTGTAAAGGTGTTCTAGTTTCGGGTACTTGAACAACAAAGGCTATTAGCACTAGATGTTTTCTTGAAAGCTACTCCAGCCAGATGGTGTTGCACATAAAGAGGGGATGGAAGACTGGTCGCAATGTAGAAGACTAATGCAAGTGAGATTTGGTACCGAGTCTGAGAATATTGCACAGAAGTATAAAAGGAAAAGTGACCTAGCAGATCACATTTCACAATGCAAAACTAGATGGAGTTCAACACCAAAGGAAGAATCGACGCATAGGTTTATACATGCACTGGATAAAATTATAAAGAACTAGTACTTGGAACTGGAAATGCATAGAGAAACAACAAAATGGGATGAGCTAACTCAAAGATTCAAGGAAACTTTTACTTTTGAACATGAATCTCTATTAATAGATTCATCTCTACAGGTCATTTGAACCAATATATTTTCAGAAGAAGGGTCGATGGAGTTGGTACCTATGTGCAATGCGCACATAGCTTCTATGACTATCCATCAATTGTTGGAGTGTTAGAATGTCGCTAAAGAAGAAAATGATGAGTAAGATCCAAGGAATGTGAAAGTACCTGAAACTGAGGGGGAGCACACAGTAGAAGGGCCAAATCTTGAATATGTTGCACAACCAATAAATATGTGGAAGGTAAACATTGGGATGACAAAGAATCCAAAGTTTGCACAGATAGGAGATTATTGGAATGATGAGATGGTGGAGAATATTCCAGATATATTGCACGAGTATCATGATATATTCCCAACTACATTCTCTAATATGAAATGGATAGTTGGGGAATTAGGCGAGATGAAGATCCCTTTGAAACTTGATGTTAAGCCAATGCAACAGAGACCCTACAAGTTAAATCCGAATTATAAAGAGAAGGTGAAGGAAGAGATAGATAGGATGTTAGCAGTAGGGATCATTGAACCAATGGTAGAATAAGAATGGACAAGTCAAATGGTAGTGAAAGATAAGAAAATAAAAGGAATCAAGATTTGTTTAGATATGAGGAAGTTGAATGATGCATTTTTGCACGACCCATTCCTAGTTGTTGGACATGGTGTTATGGTGTTGGAATTGATGTCAAAGAGGATAAATATGGTCAATGTTGTACATGGTGTTATGGATTTGAAATTGATGTCAAAGAGGGTCAATAGGATCATTATTATAAATGGATAATCCAATATGGATCCATACAAGTCACAGATAGAGGAGTTAATAAGACAGGTTTGATTAAAAGTGGCACTAGAAATGAGAAATGTCCCAACAAAAGTATGTTGTTCATTCTTGAATATATCATTGGAAGAACTTTACAATGGAACCTCAAAGAAATTATCACTATGTATTATGCTCTAAATGCAAGGAGAAAGGATCAAAGTCTGGCACTTCAATGAAATGTAGTAGGTGTCAAGGGTCTGGTATAATAGTCTCTATTAGACATCTTGGACCTTCAATGATCCAGAAAATACAACATGTATAAAGGGTTTGCAAAGGAATAGCTTTACCCTGATACAAGGTTTGAGCAACTGAAGGTTGCAATCATTCTCTTTTTTAGTGTAAGGATCGATTATCTTATCGTTGTTATAGGTGTGAGAAAAATGCAATAAATTGCCAAGACTCTCATTGTGATCGTTAGATCAATGGAACAAAGTCTCAGGAATTGTCAAATATAGAAATCAACATTGATCATTGGATTAGAATGGAATCACAATCGAACGAATCGAATTGAATTCACATTTGAAATAGCACTAACGTTAATTACCAAGGGTGGACGCGAATTAATATTATGCTAAATTTAACTTGCCACATGTCAGTGTTAATTTTTATCGTGTTTTGTCTTGGGAATGTTTCGAATCCATTTTTTCAAATGCAATATTCATTTGGACCAACCACTCAACTGTTGATTAAAACTGAATCGTCGAATTGATTGGCACCTAGATAAGCCTAGATCGTCCACTCAACACTTGATCAAGTCTGAACCGTTGATTTGTTTAAACACCAATATAAGAACTGTGTGAGTTCTCTCTCAGTCATAGCACAAATTCATATGGAATATGAAGTTTTGATGAGTTAAATTTCTAACCAGGATAGCACCTGGTTATAGGGGGTGGTCAGGTTATAGGGGGTGTTCACTTGGTAAATAAAAGAAGTGTCTTTCAGATAGAGTATATAACAGGCCTTGTGCCCTATGTGTCTAGTTGTTGGTCATAATGTTTGGTCCTATGGGAAAAGGGGGCCACAAATTAGCACCTACCCAATGTTTGATACAAGAAATGCACCAAAAAACTAGTTAAAATCTCTAAATTTGATCTATTGGAGGACTGAGAATGCAACAAAAGCGTGGGATCAAAATAGAGGAGTTGATCCATTTTTGTGATCGAATCATAAGGACTAAAATATCTAATAAATATAACTATGAAGACAAGGAAAATGAGGTTTCAAATTTTAATTGAAAATATTTTATAAATAATAACAAAAGAAGAAATTTGTTCTTAAAACAACATTATTATTATGAAGAGGCACATTGATTCAATGCTATTTTATAAAGAGACACAATGGTTCAATGGCATACACATTTTATAAGACTATATATACAGAAAGGTATGGTAAAAGGAGAGTGTCTCTGAGAGCAAATTAGAGGATCAAAACAGAGGCAGAGTCCAAGGAAGAATTTGACACTCGAAACATACACATGAAGTGAGGGTGGAAGGGAGGAGCAAGGGAGTATTGGATTCCTCTATAGGTTGGAGCCTGACCAATAGAGAGTTACATATTCCTCAAATTGGTAATAGAGGATAGGATTCCTCTACAAGTTGGAGTGTGAACAATAGGGAGTTGCAGCTTCCTCAAGTTCGTGCTTGAAAATAGAGGATTGGTGTCTCTTTGAGTAGGTTCTTAAAAAGAAAGGATATTGATGTCTCTTACAAGTTGTAGTTTGTAAAATAAATATCAATTTTATGATTGTTACATTTAAAATTATGTGTAATGTACTTTCTTGTTGATCAATTGTTATGGTTAATAATTTTAATAATTAAATAATTGATTAAAATTATGAAAAATAAGCAATATTGATTCACCTCCCCGCTCATTATTGAACAACATTTCAACAATTGTTATCAGAGAAGGTTCCTTCACCATAGTCTAATCATTGGAAGGAATATTCTGAGAAATCACAATGGATCAACAAGAAGGAATGCCCTCTAATAGAGCACCATTGTTCAAAGGAAATGATTATGCATTTTAGAGTATAAGGATGAAAATTTATTTGATGGCCCTTGGTTGTGATGTTTGGTTATCTATGTGTTAGCGATATTTCTTGCTAAGGGGTTTAGATCTTGAAAGAACGGGTTAAAAATATTTCTTGCTAAGGGGTTTAGATCTTGAAAGAACGGGTTAAAACCCCACTTGTCCAAAGTTTCGAGCAATAATGCTCGCGGGTGGGGCGTTGTGTACATCCGGGCGGTCCAGATGACAAGACAGACGATCACAAGCACACGACGTCTTTCCACCCCCTTGCCTTCCGCTGCATCTTTAAGCGGGGGTCCGGATCGTGGGCCAGCCTTCTCCTGACGGCCCAGATTAGTACTCGATCAACGGCAGAGAGAGTAGCTCGGACTTCTCGCCTTTCTACCTTTGGGGCGAGGGGGTCCTGCTCTTATGTTTTCTCCTGGCTGGTCGATCGTGAGGTCCTGGATCAACGGGCGCTGCGGAAGTCCCGCTTCCTCTCAGCTGTCCTCCGCGAACTACCGGGCCCTCTCCCGAGCCACTCTTTCTTCCGCTTTTCCCGCCGTGTCATCCGCCACTTCCTCGCACCCCGCGGTTTCCTTTTCCTCCTCCTGGCACGCCCACTCTTTCTGCTTGTCCTCGTTTCCCTTTCCACGATCGCTTTCATCCAGGGCGAAGCTCGTTTTCCTCGTCGTGGTCTCATCTACTTGAGTGCCCTCCCGCCATGGTTCATCCTTCCTCACAATTCTCTCTCATTAATATTCTCTACTCGCCATCTCCTTCCTTCAAGGCTGCTTCATGACATCACACCTTACCATGTATTCGAGTAGACCTCCGCTACGTCTCGTGTTCATTTCTCAAGATATCCAGTTACTCCATGTGGCAGCGCGGGAAGTCGTCCCGAGCCCGAAATGCTGAGTTGGACTGACCATTTCCAATCCCAAGAAGTGCTATTGAAGGCCAGCTTGGTGGTGGTTAGACATCGCCTTCGGGCTATAATGGGGCGCCCCGCAAAAGATTAAAAGCACGCCGACTAATAAATTGTCAGAAAACCGATCGCCCGCCATAAGTTGCATGACCATTCAAAGATCGCAGCCCCCGTGTTGTCAGAAGCCATGCACGCAGATTTCAATGCAATTTCTTGGTTCCGCTGCTATGTTATTTCGGTATATGTAGGCCTTTTGCCATTTTGGTATCTATCGATGGTAGAGAAAAGTTCCTTAACTCAGAAGGTTTCAGCAAATACTTTGGTTTCCTCGTTATGCCTCTGCGTTTGAGACTTCTGAAGTTTCTATAACACACCCTCTCTCCTTCTTTTTCCATCTTTGTTCCATCTTTGCCCGAGGATTCACAGTAGTGCAACTTGTTGCAATAAAGGATTTGTTGTATGCTGTCGTGCCCTCTCAAGTTATCCTCAATAGATTTGATATAAAAGCGGGTTTTGCTTTCAACGCATTTCTTCTTCAACTGGTTGTACACCATGTCCTGTATTAGATCATTACACTCTTGCATAATTCTTCCACCTTCTCACCCTTTTACTACTACTCATTGTTTGGAGTTTATCATGACCTCACTCTTTCATGCATGCCCGGCTCGGGTTTCCAGTTGATACACAGGCTGTTTTGAGTTTCCCTCTCCATTTGGATCACTCCTTTAAACAAACCGGACATTAAATCTGATGGGCTTCACCGCCTCAAGCAGTTAAATCCGTGAGGACTTCCTAAAGCTAACATTTCAAGTGCTGTCGAGGGACGGTGCTGAAGATTTTCCGCAGAACGACATCCACTAACCGATTTATGAAGGTGCATTAGATATCGGAACTTGAAGATTGTTGTTGTGCACCGGGCGACCGCACTGCGGACGCTCACTGGGAGAAATTCGGTCTATTAGCCGCGGGTTTCAGAGGCGTATACGAGGTCGAATCCATATTTGCCTTTGGCCACTCCAGAAGAAGACCTGGAAGCGGTGCGCAGAAAGGGAAAGAGAGCAAAGAAGTTTCTATCGACGAAAAGGTAATACGCCATCTCCTTCTGGAAGAACTCCATTTTCAGATTCTCGCTTCCTAGCTCTTCCTCCTAAATTCTCCCTCCCGTTTAAATTTTGGGAGGTTCTCACGAAGTTCTCTTCCCGTCCAAGATCGTAAGAGAGATCCTTGTGACTCCCCTCTTAGGAGGTTTTACTGCTCCTCCTCTGATTACTACTGCCGGAGGCAGAGAGACACATGCACATTTGGGCCCCTTAGACTTCTCTATGTCTCCCCCGTCATCTCCTATGAGGACCCATTCTCCTCCCTCACCACTGGGCTTTCATAATTCGCCTCTCCTCAGCCTCTCCATTCAACGTATTCCTATGGCTCGTGATAATCCCCCTCTAATGTATTGATGTGCTATAGTCAGCCGCTAGATATGTTCTTTGATCCTTCCTCACTTTTGAACCCTCTCCCTGCTGGAGACTATCTCAAATACATGCCTGTCTGGGCAGGAGGGAGATGTAACTAATGAAGAGCACTTCACGCTTTCTACAGCCTATGTTGATAACCCTAATATTGAGAATGAAGATGCAACTGGATGGAGAGTCTTCGCCCGTGAAAGCCTAGATGTGGTGAAGTAGAAAGTGGTTCAGGCTGGCCTCCTCGATCTATTAAGTGGGATTGAAGTCAGAGTAATGTCTTCCCCTAGACAAAGGGGGATAGAAAGGGATTACATGGTTGGTATGTGACGAGTTTGGGTCACTAAAAGTGTGAAGGAGAGTCGGCCTCGACTCTCCAAAGATCTAATAAAATGTATAATAAGATTCCTGCAGATAAGCCCTCTGAGGCCTCTGCTCAAATTTCATATATGCTAGTGCATTCAATTCTCGATTGGGTTCTCAGATTAAGAGAAAGGAGAGCCACCCTTTAGCTCAGATGCAAGATGAAAATAGAGGTGGGAATTCCATTATTAGTCGCAGTGATTGAGGAACAAGGGCTATTGCTGTATGGAAGAAAGGAAGATCAAGCCTGCACCTCCTCGACTCTAACATCTCTCACCCATCTTATCCCACCTCAAGTGAATGAGCTTAACCCAATGGGTAAACGCCCAAAGAAGATATGGAAAGGATTAAAATGGAAAGAAGGTAGATGAACAAAGGCCCTCAGAATAACGAGAACAGAGAGGAGGCTTCATAAGACCGAACAATTTTGCTCCTCCAACTATGCATAAAGAAAAGGAAAGAGTATTGCAGGGACGACAAAAGAATTCAGGCTCCTTTTCATAATAACTTCGTGACTGATGAAGAAGGAAGGCATCCTGATGAGCTCGAGCCCGAATCCACTCATTTGAAGTCACTCCTCCTTTCCCCCATATGACCAAATCAGCATATGAAGAATCTCTCATGGATGGTCAACTAAACAAACTAAGCAAGGGAGACAAGGCAAGTGTCAGCCAAGGCATGTATGATCTAAGGTCTAAGAAAAAAGACAGTAGCACCTGATGTTCCCGAGTCATCCACTAGAGCATAGAATCCTGCTGACGAGGTGCTAGGCAGCCATAAAGGTAAGAAGACCAAACCCCTCTCTCCTATCATCATTCAAATTCATTCGAAATAAGAGAAATCCCATAGCCCTCATCTTCTTTTAATTTCGAGAATGAAATCCGTGAAGATCGTAATTCCCTCGTGTCTCACTGAAATAATCAAACATGGGGAATTCAAAATGCTTCTCTGAATTGCTAAAATCTGAAGCTTCTAGCCCTTCCACTGACTTCATAAGCCTCCAAGATGAAAGGCCCGCAATGATCCTAGGTCCCATGGTAGAAGATGAAGATGGATTCTCCTCCCTTCTACATATCCTTGAATATACATGATAAGTTGTTTCATAATTGTTTGATGGACTCAGAGGCATCTCACAACCTCATGCCTAAATCCTTCATGGAAGAACTAGGATTAGAAGTCACTAGAGAGCATATCATGACCTCTCTATTCCCTTTGATTCCAAGAGGGTACAAAGGTTTGGGAGTCACCAAAGACTGTGGAAAGTCCCTATTTCAGCTACCCATAAAAAGTATGGTCATGGATATAGAGGTAGCTGATGTTCCCCAAGTTTGGCATGCTCGCTATCAAGATCCGGATTAAGAGGACTTGGAGGAACGCAAATGGACCTCTATCATATGCCACCATTCCAAATTTCTTTGGGAACATAGAGATTGTACGGTGAGAAGCCTACCTAGCTCATAGTCGCGATGAAGCAAACCTCTAATTAATCATCCCATCTATGCCCCGGACACTGACTTTCCAGGGATCTAGCTATCGGTACCACCTGATGAGCCTCGGACCCCTTTACGTATCGTAAGATGTTTCAATTTGATCAGGTGTCCTCTCCAGTTCACCTCTCTCATTGGAAAATGTTCGATGGAGCTTCTTCAGTGGTAGCAAAATGGAGTGGTATTCAAATTTCCTTCTCAGGAGACCATATCCCTGCCATACAAGTTGGAATTTGAAGTCACCAACAATGTGGCGGAATATGAAGTTCTTGTTTTGGGTATAAGGGTTGTGAATGACATGGGGATTAAAGAGATAGTTTTTTTTGGAGATGTTGAGTTGATTGTGCATCAAGTCAAAAAATTCTATAAAACAAAGAATCCTAGACTGAAATATTATAGGAATGAGTTTTGGGACCTTATTGATAATTTCTTCTTGGCTTTCAACATCTCTTTCATTCCAGTGGGAAGAAAATGTCGTTCGATGTGCTTTCGCCTAGTCTGTTCTCATTCCTCACGCATTAATCGACATCACCGGTGGAAATAAGATATAGACCTTCTATACCGGGAAAATGTCAAACATTGGAGGGTATTTTAAGATGACCAGGAGATTGAGAAATTACTCCAATCCATCGACGACTTCTCCGCATTGCGTAGACGGGCACTCGACGAGGGAACTCTAAATCCACCACCTGGGGAGTTGTTGAATAAAGCTGTTTCACCACGATCATCTAACCGCCGCATCAATCATATACCACTGGTAATGATCCCCTCAGAAAGGTTGTTCGATGGGAACGACGTGGCAAGAAGAGGCGTAATCGGCAGTGAGGAGGCTGATAATGATCACCGCAATATAGGCACATCGAGGAGCCCAAGATTGTCAAGCCGTCAAAAGGGTTAACCGAGGAACAAAGAATCGGGTATACTGATTTATTGAAGGAGTTTGCTGACGCAGTTCACCAGACTCTACTCAAGACCTCAAGACAATACACGTCAAATATTGAGCACAAAATCCCATCAAGGAGGAGGTTAGACCGTTTCCAGCAGTATTTGTATTTATAAATCCTAATTGTTGTCTGTCATGTAGAGAGAAGTGAAGAAGTTGTTTGATGCCCAAATCATAGTCCCATTGAGATATTCCAGCTGGATAGCCAACTTGGTCCCAGTAAGAAAGAAAAGCGTGGAAATCACTCGTATCGTATTTTCAGGAACCTGAACTGGAGTTCAAGGAAGGACAATTAACCCCTTCCCAACATGGAACACATATTGCGTAGGGTCACGGCTAAGGATATCTATGATTGATGGCTTTTCCGGGCTAAGTAATCGCATATCGGGCCATGCTTGAGGACATAGAAAAGACATCCTTCACCACTCCCTAGGGCACATTCATTAATCGCTTAAGATACCTCTTCTAGCCGATGGAATGCGGAGCACGGGCCGCGAGCAATGGATATAGCTTTTATCGGGGAAAAGGATAAGTTCGGGGTAATTTACTTAGATGACATAACAATATTCTCTAGATCCATCGCTGAGCAATCTTACTCCCATTTAAAGAGAGTCTTCCAGAAGTGCAGTCTCGCCTTTTCGCTAAATCCCAAAAAATAATTGTTTGCTGTGCAGGAGGGGAAACTATTAGGCCATATTGTCTCAACAGAAGGCGTGAAAATTGATCCACGACAGGTGGAAGCAATTCAGGCATTGCCCCTTCCCAGATCTAAAAGAGGTCCAAGCATTTTTGGAAAGAATTAATTTCCCAGGAGGTTTGTCTCAATTTTGCCGGAACTAGTAAACATATCACAGCCATGCTCAGGGAAGGCCATGAAATAAAATGGACTGGTGAACCCAGAGAATCTTTTGACCAAATAAAAAAGCCTTGATCGACCTCCTGTGCTAGTCACCCGTGATTATTCTAAAGATTTCATGATATTTTTTGCTTCCTTGACAAGAGGCAAATGTTTCATATGAAACATCGGCGGGCAAGAGCAGCCTCATTGCCTTATTGTTTAGCAAGGCACCGGAGATGCAGAGTCTGATATGAGATCATGGAGAAGGTGTGTGGCGTTTCGTGAAAAGTTTCAAAGCTTTAGCCCATGTCTTACACTCAAAGATTCATTGCATATGTCCTTCACCTCCGGTGAAGGACTTTCTTATACAACCTGACATAGACTGGAGGAGAAGCAAATGGATCGCTAAGATCCTAGAATTGATTTAGAGATCAAAACCCACCAAGATAATAAAGGGGCAGGTTTGGCCAAACTCCCGTCAATCCAATTATAAAGCCTGGAAATCAATCTAATCCATGAGCAAGCTGAATCGTCTAACAATGGTTTCTGAGGCACCGTACAATAGCAACATGTCCCTCGTACAAAGATATATTATATTTCCTCGTATAGGATCTCGAGCTCCCCATGGGATGGAAAAAGCAAGGCAAGGGCTTTAAAACTCAAGGCAATCAGTACCGGCTCTTATTGGGCTAATCCTCTTATCGGAGAGATCCTGGATACCATCATGTGTCCGGACCTACGCCAGCCCGTATAGGTCAATGCGATCAGATTTCCATAGTGGCCTCTCAGGAGGTCATTATTTTGAAATCAATTTCACAAAAATCCTCCGAAATAAAATACCTGGCCCAATCTTTATTCCCCATGTTCTAGGAGACAGAGCTGCATCAAATGCCTTTCAAATTCGCAGCTACACTCTCAACTCTACCATTGAAGCCTGTGGTGGTCTCAGCCCCTTTCAGCAATGGGGACTGGATTTTATTGGGGAAATTTATCCTGCTTCAAGTGGTCATCACTGGTGGATTTTGACTGCAACATATTATTTCACCTAGTGGATAGAAGTTTCCCCCACCATGAGTGCTTCACAAAAGGTAATTATTAGCTTCCTCGAGGACATCATTGCTAGGTTTGGTTTCTAGCAAATTGTCACCGACAACGCCTCTCATTTCGTCCCGAGCCTCCGATCAAATCATGGAGCGCTTTGAATTCTGATCGCATCCACTCCACTCCCTACTATCCTCGTGGAAACCTGACCGCTAATCCTTTAATAAAAGTCGGATCAAGCTTATCAAGAAGCTATTGAGGATAATAAAGGGTCTGACCCAAAGCTCAAATTTCACTTTTAACATCGAGTGACAAATTTAAGAAATCCCCGGGTCTCTCCCCCTTCCAACTTTTTTATGGGATTGAGGCGCTCACTCAAATTTTGCCTTTGCCCGTGGGGAAAATCTTCTCCATGACTATGAAGGGGAACCCAATCTTATACTCAGGAGAATTCATCGAATGGTGGAGGTACAGCATCAGAGCGTCATGGAGGAGCTTACAAAATTGCCGCCAGTAAGATCAAGGTGCTTCGGGAAAACAAGAAGAAAGAGTTTGAATAAGGTGACCTGGTGCTCAAGTGAGATGCACCTGTGCAAGAGAAGGGAAAACAATAAAGAATTTGATGCCCTCCTCGTCTGGTCCTTTTCATGATCCTTTGAAACATTTTCCAATAATACTTACAAAGCTGCGTGATCCGGAAGGCAATGAAGCTCCCCAATGGCCCAGCTTAATGGGCATTTTAAAATAGCCATGTGAGCCGCAAATGCCTGCTTTGTTTAATTTTGTAAATATTGTTTTGTGTTTTAGTTTTCGTTTTCTGGACTAATAAACTGGCACCTTTACAGCCCAACAAAGAAAGGCACTCAAGTCTAAAAGAGTTCTTAGAGCATCATTGTGGACGACTCTATCCCCCATGGAGCCAAAATACAGCGACATTTCTCATGGGGGTTTAGATCTTGAAAGAACGGGTTAAAACCCACTTGTCCAAAGTTTCGTGTGATAACGCGTCAGGAAGTGTTGTACATCCCGCGCCCGATTTACGCACATCGCATGGCGATGAAATAATGTCTGACCCCTTGCCTTCCTCCTCGATCTTTGGGGTCCGAGATCAGCAGCCTCCGACGGTTCAGATTACCGATCAACGGCAGCAGTGAGAGTACCGGACTTCTACCTTTAAGCCGAGGTCCGAGTTCCCATGTGCAACACTACTGTGATCATAGCCTCGATCAATCTACCGGAAGTCCTTCCGCTTCCTCACCGCCCCGCGGTTTAACCCGGGCAGGGCCCTCCCTCCTCGCTTCATTATTTCACTTTTCTTCCGGGCTTTCCCCGCCGCGCTTCATCCTCTCACCTCTCCTTAGTGGTCCCCATGGCTCTCTTTCCTCCCAACGTCCACTCCATTCCTGTCGCGTGTCTCGCTCCCCTTCCACGACCGCTTCCCATCCAGAGGCGAGTTCGTTCTCCCGTCATGTCCCCATCTACTCTGAGTGCCCTCCGCCATGGTTCGTTCTCTGTCACCTCTCTCTGTCATTATTCCCACTCCTCACCACCCTTCTCGAGAGTTCCCCTATGACATCACACCTACCATGCATCATGACCTCCGCTACCGCCCCTCGTGTTCATCTCGCTAAGATATCTGGGGCCATTCCGTGTGGCGTCGTTGAAGTCGTCCGGAGTCCAAATGTCGAAAGGTATTCAATTCATTTCCAATCCTGGGCAGCGCTTATTAGCGCTTGGTGGTGAGCAGATATCGCCTCCACGCATAATGGAAGGCCCCGCAAAGATGATTAAAAGCACGCCGACAATAATTGGTTTAAACCGATCGCGATTCGCCATAAGTTGTACTCCACCATTCAAAGATCGCACTCCGTTGTCAGAAGCCATGCGGACACAAAGCCTTCAATGCAATTTCTTGGTTCCGCCACTATGTTATTTCGAGTATATGTGTGGCCTTTTTCCATTTTGTATCTATCGATGGTATAACAGTCTCCTTAACCGTAAGGTTTCAACAAATACTCTGGTTCCTCGGTTATGCCTCTGTGTTTGATGTTTCTTGGTTTATAACAAACACCTCTCCTTCTTTTCCATCTTTGTTCCATCTTTGGCCCGAGGATTCACAGTAGTGCAACCGGTTGCAATAAAGGATTTGTTGTATGCTTGTCGCGTCTCTCCGCTATCTATTTGATGTAAAAGCGGTTTTGCTTTTCAACGCATTTCTTCTTCAACTGCTGTATACCGATGTCTCATTGTGATCATTACGCTTCTTCTTTAAGTGCAATCTCCACCTATTCTCCTTTACTACTTACTCACCGTATTTGGAGTTTATCAGACTCACTCTTTCATGCATACCGTCCGCTTCGAAGTTGATACGGTATTGCTGAGTTTCTCCACGGATCAACAATTTTAAAACAACCCGTGACATTAAATCTGATGGTCTTCGGCCTCTGCCTTTAAGTTAGCAACTGTTGCTAGCAATCCAGGAGTGACTTCCGAAAGCTAACACTATGATAAATGGTTACACTGCACCAACTACAACACCTTCAGATGATGCTGCAAAGAAACTCTATAATGCTAATTCAAGGGTTGTTAATGCAATTCTGGGTGGATTAGAAAACTCTATATTTGTAAAAGTGATGCATTGCAAATCAACAAAAGAAATTTGGGACAAAATTAAAATAAGATATCAAGGAGATGGAAAAGTTAAGAAAGCAAAACTTCAAACATACAGAGGGAAGTTTGAGAGTCTAAAGATGAAATAGGAAGAAAACATTGCAAAATATCTTCAAAGAGTGGTTGAAATTGTCAATTCAATCATAGCACATCATAGAACTGGAAGAAGAGTTAAACGACAAAATCATTGTCAAAAAGGTGCTGAGATCATTACCAATGATATATGATGCCAATGTGTCTACCTTAGAAGATCTAGAATACCTTGACAAAATTACAATTGATGAACTTCATGGGATTCTTATAGCCTATGAAATGAGAACAGGGCAAGAAAGGTCATCAAAAGGGGAAACAACCTTTAAAGAATCAAAAGAAACAAAGAACCATGATCATGTGCCAAATTAAGATTAATGAGACACATCAGATGAATAAGAGGATAACTTTATAAGGAAACTAAAGAAAGCTTATGGGAAATACAAAGGGAAGTTACCTCTCAAATGTTTCAACTGTGGAAAAATTGGGAATTTTTCCTTCAAATGTCCCTATCCCAAGTAAGAGGATAGTGATGATGAAGAAAATTATATCCATAAAGAACTTAAAAACATAAAAACTAGAAATAAGAAGAAATTCTACAAGAAAAAGAAAAACTTTCACTAAAAAGAAGATAGTAGTTCATCTAACATGATTGAAGATGACGAGACAAAACTTCTATTTATGGGCATAGAAACTCAAAATAATGATAATGATGATAATATTGGAAATTAAAGAAACGTTGAAGTTGAAGGAGAAGTAGACCTTGAAGAACAACTTATTAGTTCTCTCGAAGAACTGAAAAAAAAATTAAAAGGAAAACAAATCATTAAGAGAACAATTATTAGAATATGAAGAAGAACAAAAATCAATAGAAAAGGAAGTTTTGAAAACCATTATGGAATATACACAAATCATCAATGGATTGAAGACTTGACTCCAAGAAGCTAAAAGAATTGAAGAGGTCATAAGTAAACAACTCAATGAAAAACAACAAGACTGTGAAAAAATAGATGCTGAAATTGTTTTTCTAAAAAGGGAACTTGAGAAAGGAAACAACGAATCAAGATTTGAAAATAGTTCAAAAATCTTGGATGATATTCTTAACAGTCAAATATCATCAAGAAATAATATAGGACTAGCTTATGATCAAAATAAATATAACAAAGGATCAAACTCTACATCTTAGGAAACTGATAAAAATCCAAGAATTTATGCAACTTCCCTTCAGATTTCTTTCAAAGGGGAAGGAAGCAAAATAAATATTGATTCTAATCAACAGAAATATACTCTCATTTCAAAAGAAAATGAATATAGAAGGAATACAATTACAAGAAGAACTCCCCTGAAAAGGTATCAACGTCTCTTTCTTGGATATTGCTTCCCTTGCAATAATTTTGGGCACAAAGCATTATATTGTAGAGAATATGAAAAGAACAATCATAAAAGTGTTCAAAGATATGGTTATAAGAACAACAACAATAATAATAATAATCAAGAGAATAGAAACTATAATTCATTCTCTCCATTACAAGATTACAATGTTGAATGCTACAAATGAAACAATTATGGTCACAAAGCTAGTCATTGTAGACTACCAAAGCATCCCAGGAAGACTTCCAACATTCAAGAAGAAAAGCATAAGAAGACATGGAAAGAAATAAAATAATCCAATGGTATGTTGACAATGGATGTTCAAAGCATATGACAGAAAATCAAAACAAATTTCTTAGTCTGAAAAGGAAAGAAAAAGGAAGGGTTACATTTGTAGATGATGTCTCTACCAAGATACTTGGAAAGGGTACATTCAATCTAGGAAATAACAGAGCTAAAGCAGAAAATGTGCTACTAGCTGAAAATTTGAAGCCTAATCTCCTCAGTGTGAGACAAACATGTGATAAAGGACACATACTCATATTCGATTCTCAAAAATGTGAAATTAGAAAAGAAGACTCGGGAAAATTAGTGGTTGTTGCACCAAGGACACCAAGTGTTGTATATATCTTAAACATAGAAGAAGAAAAATGCTACATGGGACAAATAGATGAAAGTTGGTTGTGGCACAGAAGAATGGGACACAAGCTTTGGTAATTTGATCAAAGTTAGTAAAAATGAAGTTGTGAAAGATATGCCAAACATTATGAAACCTTTAAACTCTGTTTGTAAGCACTGCCAACATGGAAAGAAAAAAAAAATAAGATTCAAGAAAAAATAATACTCTACATCAAAACCATTATAACTTATTCATACTGACCTCTATGAACCAACAAGAACTAAAATCATACAGGGTGAATATTACTTCATTTTATTTATTGATGACTATACAAGAATGACCTGGGTATCCTTTCTCAAAGAGAAATCAGAAGCATTCGAAAAATTTAAAGTCTTTAAAGCACATGTTGAAAATGAGACTAATCTCAAAACCAATTTTCTAAGATCACACAATGGAGGGGAATTTACCTCAAATGAGCTCAACAAGTTTTTTGAAACTCATGGAATTAAAAGACACTTTTCAGCTCCGATAAATCCCCAACAAAATGGAGTTGTTGAGAGGAACAATATAGTTGTTCAAGAAGCAGCCATAACTATGTTAAATCAAGCCAAAATCCCATATATATATTGGAGAGAAGTAGTGTATACAACAATGTACATACTTAATCGAGAACAACTTAGAATTAACCATGACAAGACACCATATGAGTTGTGGTTTGGAATACCAACATTAGTTAAACACTTTAGAGTCTTTGGGGGGAAATGCTATATTAAGAGAGATGATGATAACCTAGGAAAATTTGATTCCATATCAAATGAAGGAATTTTTCTTGGTTACTCATCCAAAAAAAGGCCTACAAATGCTATAACCTGAGGCTGCAAAAAATTGTGGAAAGTGCAAATGTAAAAGTGGATGATCTAAAATCAATAAGAATCAAATCTCAAGATAATTTACTATTTGATGAGAGGAGAAAAAATGAAGATGATGATGAAGAAATTGAATAAATACAAGAGGATGAATCACAAAGTGAAGAAGAAAAGGAATAGGAAGAATCACCAAGACAAGATTCAAAATCACCATCAAGGAGAGTACAAAGAAATCATCCTAAAAGTTAAATCATGGGAAACAAAAGTGATAGAGTTGAAACAAGAAGAAAACTAACATATGAATCAGAACAAGCAATGCTCACTCTAATAGAACCCAAAAAATTTGCAGAGGCTAGGAAAGATGAAGACTATATCAAATCCATGAATGAAGAACTTAATCAAATAGATAAAAATAAAACCTTGGAGCTTGTCCCAAGACCAAAAGAAAAAAATGTGGTAGGGACCAAATGGATTTAAAAAAATAAAGTTAATGAAGATGGTCAAGTTATAAGGAATAAAGCAATATTGGTGTGCAAAGGATATGCTCAAATGGAAGGGATTGAATTTGAGGAAACATTTTCCCCAATAATCAGATTAGAATCTATGAGAATGTTCTTGGCATTTGCATGCTTTAAAAACTTTAAAATATATCAAATGGATGTCAAATAAGTATTCTTAAATGGAAATTTAGAGGAAGAAGTTTATATGGAAAAACCTGAAGGATTTATGTTATCAGAGAATCAAGACTATGTTTTTAAATTAAATGAAGGATTGTATGGTCTCAAACAAGCTCCCAAAGCATGGTTTTAAAGACTTGATAATCATCTACAACATCAAGGATACAAAAGAGGAGCTACTAACAACAATATTTACACTAAAATTGAAAATCAGAATATTATTATTAATTTAGTATATGTGGATGATATCATCTTCAAAAGTTATTTAAACCCTCTAAGCAAGAAATTTGCTACAAAAATGAAAAAAGAATTTGAAATGTAGATGATTGGTGAACTAACATTCTTCTTGGGATTACAAGTCTCACAATTAGGCAAAGGTATATTCATATCTCAAAGAAAATACATTAAAGAAATGTTGAGGAAATTTGAAATGGAAGATTGCAAGTCTATGAGCACTCCTATGATTACAAAATGAAAACTAAGAAAAGATGATGAATCACTAGAAGTATACCAAACCATGTATATATCAATGATTGGTAGCCTATTATATGCAACAACGACAAGACCATATACCATGCAAGTTGTAGGATTAGTGGCTAGATTTCAATATGCACCTAAAGAAACTCATATCAAGGCATTTAAAAGGATTTTCATATATCTCAAATGGACCTTGGATTTTGGATCATGGTATCCAAAAGCAGAAGACTTCACATTAATTTCATATACCTATGTATATTGGGCAGGAAGTATTGATGATAGAAAGAGCCCTAGTGGAGGATCGTTCTTCCTATGAAAATGTCTTGTGTCATGGCTAAGTAAAAAGAAACCCTCCATATCATTATCTACAACAGAAGTTGAATATATTGTTGTTGCATCATGCTACACTCAAGTAATCTAGATGAAACAAACTCTAGAAGACTTACAAGTAAAGTATGATCATCCAATTCTTCTTAACTATGACAATACCAACGCTATAAACCTTTCTAAATATCCTGGAATACACTCAAAAAATAAGGATATCCCAATTAAATATCATTTTTAAAAGGAACAAGTTTATCTAAAAAAAAATAAAGTGGAATAGGTGGATAATAAAGAATAAATTGTAGATATATTCACAAAACATCTACCTAGAATTAATTTTGAAAACCTTAGACAAAAATTGGGGGTAATCTCCATATATAATTAAAATTGCACAAGCTTCAACAAAAAAGGAGTACATGGACAGGGGGAGCATAACCTTAGGGGAAGAAAAAAAATATCCCCTTTGCCATTGCTATCAAAGGGGGAGAATAAACAATAAAACCTAGTTAAGAGTGAAAATGGGTTTTTACTTAGTTGCCATCAATGCCAAATGGATGGAATGTTGGACATGGTGTTATGGTGTTTCCATTGATGTCAAAGAGGATCGATATGGTAAATGTTGTACATTGTGTTATGGAGTTGTAATTGATGTCGAATAGGGCCAACATGATCATCATTATAAATGTATAATACAATACGGATCCATACAAGTCACAGATGGAGGAGTTAGTAAGACATGGTTTATTAAAAGTGGCACTAGAAATGAGAAATGTCCCAGCAAAAGTATTTTTTTCATCCTTGAGAAGATATAATTGGAAGAAATTTACAATGGAACCTCAAAGAAATTATCACTATGTATTGTGCTCTAAATGCAAGGAGAAAGGATCAAAGTTTGGTACTTCATTGAAATGCAATAGGTGTCAAGGGTCTGGTATAAAAGTCTCTATTAGACATATTGGACCTTCAATGATCCAGAAAATACAACATATATGTAGGGTTTGCATAGGAATAGATTTACCCTGATACAAGGTTTGAGAAACTTAAGGTTGCATTTGTTCTCTTTTTTAGTGTAAGGATAACTTCTCTAATCGTCATTATAGGTGTGAGAAAAATCCAAGAAATCACCAAGAGTCTCATTGTGATCGTTAGATCACTGGAACAAAGTCTCGGGAATAGTCAAATATAGAAATCAATGTTTATCACTAGATCAGAATGGAAGCACGATCGGATGACTCGAATCAAATTTGTGTTTGAAATAGCACGAACGTCAATTACCAAGGTTGGATTTGAAGTAATATTATAATAAATTTAACTTGTCATGTGTCATTGTTAATTTTTATTGCATTTTGGCTTGGAAATGTTTCAAATCCATTTTTTCCAATGCGAAATTCATGTGGACCATCCACTCAACCGTTGATTAAAATCGAACCGTTGATTTGATTGGCACCTAGATCATCTTGGACTGTCCACTCAACACTTGATCAATTCTGAACTGTTGATTTGTTTAAACGCCAATATAAGAACTGTGTGAGTTCTCTCTCAGTTGCATGCCAAAGTCATATGGAATATGAAGTTGTGATGAGTTAAAGTGATAACTAGGATAACACTTGGTTATAGGGGGTGTTCACTTGGTAAATAAAAAAAGTGTCTTCGGGATAGAGTATAGAACAGGCCTTGCACATTGTGTGTCTAGTTGTTGGTTACAACGTTTGGTCCTATGGGAAAAGGGGGCCACAAATTAGCACCTACCCAATGTTCGATACATGAAATGCACCAAAAAACTAGTTAAAATATCCAAATATGATCTATTAGAGGACTAAGAATGCAGCAGAAGTGTGGGATCGAGATAGAGGAGTCGATCCATGTTTGTCATCGACTCATAAGGACTAAAATAATATGAATACAAGGAAAATTAGGTTTCAAATTGTAATTGAAAATCTTTTATGAAGATTTTATAAATAATAACAAAAGAAGAAATTTGTTTTTAAAACAACATTGTTATTATGAAGAGGCACATTGATTCAGTGCTCTTTTATAAAGAGACACAATGGTTCAATGTCATACACCTTTTAGAAGACTATATAAATAGAAAGGTATGGTAAAAGGAGAGTGTCTCTCGGAGTGAATTAGAAGATCAAAATAGATGCAGAGTCCAAGGAAGAATTTTACACCTGAAACATACACATGAAGTGAGGGTGGAAGGGAGGAGCAAGGTTGGATTGGGGTCCTCTACAAGTTAGATACTGAACAACAAGGAGTTACATCTTCCTCAATTTGGTGCTTGAAAATAGATGATAGGAGTCCTCTACAAGTTGGATCTTGAACAACAGGGAGTTGCAGCTTCCTCAAGTTGGTGCTTGAAAACAAGGGATCGGTGTCTCCTTGAGTAGGTGCTCAAAAATAAAGGAGATTGGTGTCTCCTACAAGTTGTAGCTTGTAAAAGAAGTATCAATTTTATGATTGTTACATTTAAAATTCGGTGTACTGTACTTTCTTGTTGATCAATTGTTATGGTTAATAATTTTAATAATTAGAAAATTGTGAAAATTTGTGAAAAATAAGAAATATTTATTCACCCCCCCTCTCAGTATTGAACAACATTTCAACACCAAAATTGTTCACAAATGAGGTACTAGAGAATGTAGGAGGGTAGGAGACATATTCTTTCACATATGGATTCTCAGGGTACCATGAGATAAAGATTGCATAGGAAGATAGGTATAAGACTGCTTTTGTGACAGAATGGGGAAGTTATCAATACACATTGATGCCCTTTGAACTGAAGAATGCACCTGCAATTTTTTCAAGAGTTGTAGTTGCAGCTTTTAAGGAATTTATTTATAAGTTCCTTGAAGTGTACTTGGATGATTTGAATGTGTTTAGTCTACTAAAATATCACATAGAAGTACTCAGGTTAATGTTGGATAGGTGTAAACAATGTCATATTTCACTTAATTTGAAGAAATGTATTTTTTTGCACCTTTTGGAATTTTGTTGGGCCATGTGTTCTACAAGCAAGTCTTATTAGTGGATCCTACCAAGATCATAGTGATTATGGATTTACAACCACCTACATCAGTCAGACGGCTAAGGGAAACTATGGGTCACATGGGATATTACAAGAAGTTCATCAAAGGTTATGCATATATTATAGCACCTATGGAGAAATTGTTGAAGAAGGAAGTGAAGTTCTAGTGGAATGAGCATTGTCAGAAGGGTTTGGACACCTTAAAGAAGAAATTGGTGACCACTTCGATTTTTATATTTCTATATTGGAACAAGGAATTCCATGTTCATGTGGATGTGTCATCCATAGCTTTGGGCATGGTACTATCTCAACCAAGGGAAGGAGACATAGATCACACAGTGATGCAGACCTATCGGCCCTCTGACCGAGATCCGCTCACAGGATCGTTCTCTATCCCCTTGATCTAGATCGACTCTTTTGATTCCTTGTGGGAATCTCAATTTTATCGATCCACAGGTCCTTTTCACAACTCGCAATCTCACGAGTTCACGAGTCGTGACTCTCGAATCTTCCTTCTCAAATCCGCGATACCCGAGATCGTGAAATGGTTATAGCTCCTTCTCTGTCAACACCTTCTGTGTGTGACCACCAGCTAGGCTTAAATTCTAGCACCTCTCACAACTCGCCACTTTGCAAGTTTCACCGTCGAGCTCAAGTACTCTTGTCTCGCAAATGCCCGAGACGTGAGAAGTCAGTGGAGCATTGACTACTTCCAATGTGTGACATGTCTCCATCAGTCTATTTCTTGGGCCCACCGTGTGGTTCTACCACGTGTCCCTCGTGCCTCGGCTTTCGGCACTTCGTGACTTCTGACGTCGAAAACAACTCCTTTCAACCTCCGAACCCCCGAATGCACGAAATGCGATGGGGTTCCTGATTCAATGGTCCTCTCGTGACCTAGATCTGACGGCTATCCTCGCTCCTCGCGATTTCGCCACTTCGCGACCTGGAGCACCCAACTCTTGGGCTCTCACCCTACGAACCTCCGAGTTCGCGAGATCCCTAGATCTCTGCCACCTTTCCTCCTTCGATGGGCAGCTGCGATTTTCTCGTGACTTCGGGAATTTCGGGACAAAAGTCTCGACCTCTTATCCTTCGATATGCTGAAATGGAGACATTTCGACACGTCGTCAACGCGGGTCCCACGATGTAACTTCCCGCCTTTTTGAGTTTCGGACTTCGTGAATCCGGATGCTAAGCTTTCGGCTCTTCAATCCACAAAACCCCGAATTGGTCATTGAAGGTCTGACCTCCGTGTCGGTGAGTATGCCACCTGTCCACTCTAAGATGGACGGTCCTGATCCTCTTCACGACTTCACCACTCGTGAAGTCGAAGGACTTCCTCTTCTGAACCCCGATGTCTGAATCCCCAATAGAGAGGATCTCGTGACACATGTCCTTCCAATCGGACGGCTCGGATTCTCTCACTATTTCGGGACTTCGCACCTCGCGACCTCGCGAGTCTTGATGCAAAGGTTTTTATCCTTCAGCTCACGAAACCCCGAAATGAGATTTACGTGGGTGATCCAATGACCCTTGTTGGTTCAGATCCTACGGTCCGATTCTCCTGAGATTGCACTTCAAAAAATTATTACCGTAACTTCCCTGCTCCTCTGCAATATCTGACGGTTCTCGGAACCTCGTGAATTCTCCATGGAGAACTCCGACCATTCAATTCCTCCTTGACAATTTCTGTGAAATGAACATGGTATCTCCTTTCAGAACTTGTCCTCCTGCAAAACAACTTTGCTACGCCTCCTTTCAACACTTTAAGACACTAATTCTTTTTGAGTTTCTCTTCGTCAACTTCGAAGATCCTATTCCTCCTGAACTTGATTGAAAAATCCTCAATTTATTTGGGGAAAATTTATGCATGCACTCCTTGCAGCAATTCTTCAAAGAGTTCCAAGTATTTGAACCTCTTCGACTCTGTGCGCTCCCTGCGACAACAGTCTTTCAACATTTTCGCTCAAGTTGCAAACACTAAGACCTCACTTGGCCTGCACACTCCTTGCACGGCTCCTGTGCTTAACTTGCACTTCTGCGAAAATGAGAACAATGCTATCCCTCCTGAGCTTTCAGAGATGAACTCTGACTTCTGTCAACGCACACCTTGCAGACAATTTCACTGCACTCCTTGTAGGAAAACTCTCGCTTAGACAGAGAAACAATTGAAACTCATTCCTTACTCTCCCTCTCTTCAGATTTCAAACATTAAATATGAAAT
>SNQJ01S0048302.1:23957-47745 GCA_010110895.2 Picea sitchensis | reverse complement strand
TTCCAACAAGCCATTGGGATAGTATATTGTCGCAAGAGAAGTTCTCATATAATGACTCAGTGAACAAGAGCACAAGCCAAAGTCCATTTCAGATTGTATATGGCATGCAGCCGAGAGGAGTTTCTAAATTGAGAGATTCGGAACAGACTGCGACTAGGAGCGCAGATGCTGAAGAATTCGTAGAGGCAATGAAGGAACTTCACAGCCAGGTGAAGCAGCGACTGCTAGATTCAAATCACGAATATAAGCGCAGAGCCGACCAATGGAGGAGACAACTTCAGTTCGAGGTTGGTGAATTAGTTATGGCACATTTGAGGAAAGAGAGGTTCCCGAGGGGAACATACAATAAATTGAAGATGAAGAAAATCAGGCCATGTAAGGTCTTGAAGAAATTGGGGGAAAATGATTATGAGATCGAGCTACCGGATGGGATCGGAATATCTCTGATATTCAATGTCACAGATTTATATCCATATAAAACTGAGGAAGCAGGAACAGAAGGTGAACAACCAGGGGTTCAGTGGCAAAAGTAGATGTCGATTGCAGAAAATCCGCAGATGGAATTTATACTGGA
Source organism: Picea sitchensis (assembly GCA_010110895.2). Classification (NCBI taxonomy): domain Eukaryota; kingdom Viridiplantae; phylum Streptophyta; class Pinopsida; order Pinales; family Pinaceae; genus Picea; species Picea sitchensis. Next base: position 47,171 of record SNQJ01S0048302.1, on the reverse strand, counting down.
CAAGAGAGTCAGTAAGAAGACCAGGAGGAAAGAATACTATGAGTATCTGGTCAAATGGAAGGGCCATCCAGTGGAAGATGCCAGCTGGGAAAATGAAGCAGAGATTCTGAAGCATGGACAGACCATGCAGGAGCTCATGGACAGGAGCCCATGAAATTTTTCAAGTGAGGGAGTATGATGCAGGAGCATCATCAACACATCAAGCAAGCCAGCGCGGAAGCGGAAGACAGCTGGAAGGCGTCTAGGACAAATTTTGGAAAAACACCTTGAAACTGTTGCGCAGACATTAATGTGATAATTTAATGAAGTGCACTTTGTATATTGTATTGGACCTTGAGAGATTCTCTCTCGTCCTTAGTAGATAGGAGACATTTAAAACTAGTTAATGCAGGTAGATAGTATTTGAATTCATAGATTAGACAGTTTTAGAAGAAGGAGGGAAACAGATATAGACACCCTCATTGTACATTGTAGTAGAAGCATGATTGTTGAATCATATGGAGCATTCAGGAAGAAGAGTAAGCAGAGAGCTATGTAAAGGACACCCATGTACAGACATTTGAATTAATAGAAGAAAGCTTTGATTCAAATTCATGGTTTGTGTTGTTCTTTGTGTACTGATGATTATGCTCATTTGATGCTTGCTTCCTGTATGCATTTGCTTTTATATGTTGTGTATATGATTTCATGTTGAGTTTGGAATCTGAAAGGAAGAAGGAATGAGTTTCAATTGTTTCTCTATTTGAGCCAGAGAATTCCTGCAAGGAGTGCAGTTGAATTGTCCACAAGGAGTGCGTTGACAGGGGCTCAGGTAGTTTAACTATTGTTCTCGTTCACTCAGAAGTGAAAGTGGGTTGTAGGAGTCGTGCAAGGAGTGCGTAGGCTAAGGAAGAGTCTCAAGGTTATGAACCTGAGAGAAGGAACTAGGATTGCTTCCATAGGTGAGAGTAGAGTTGAGGAGCTTCAACACTTAGACGTGGTTGGAGGTTTGCCACAAGGAGTGCGTGTAAAGGAGTTTTCTTTCTGAAGACTCAAAGCTGTGGGAAAAGCTCAGGAAGAATGGGCCTTTGAGGTTGTTGAAAAACAGTGAGGTCAAGCTGTGACTTGAAGTTCGAGGGAAGCGTCGCAAGTTTGCGAGCAGGTGAACAAGTTCCATAGAAGGAATACAGTCATTTTGTAGAATCATTGAAGGAGGAGTGGATGGTCATTATTCTTCGAGGAGAATTCACGACATCCCGTGAGCCGTCAGATCTCATGGAGGTGCAAGGGAGATACGACATCGTTTTCTCTGGAAGTATAAAGCTCAGGAGGGGAAGAGTTGTCGATCCAAGCCACAAGGACCGTCGGACCTACACGTAGTATCATGCATCAGGGTTTCACAGATGGAACCTCCAAACCATTGCAAAGAGAATTGCGAAATCACGAAACGCAATGTCCCTACAGTGACGTAAATAGTGTGAGACCGCAGGAGTCAGTGGAAGACAGGTGGCACACTGTATAGGAGTTTGGGGAAAGTAAAGTCCCAAACATTTTAGCACTAAGATTCATGATCCCGCGAAGTCCGATATTCCGATGAAGTGGCAGGACCGTTGAGTAGTCAACCCATGCACCCATCGTAGTTTCGACGTATCGAGCATCGGGAGTCGGGGGTACAAGTAGTTTGATATCGCGAGTTGTGAAATTGCGAGAGGGAAAACTTCGATAAAAGGAAGGGAGGTCAGCGTTGACTTGCATCGGGGTTCGGGATTTTGACAATCCAAAACCACGCGACCACAAGACTTGCGAAACAGCGAAGTCCGATTTCCCGATTTGAAAAGGGAAATCTTGTGGAGATTTTGTGGGTGTGGAGAATTCCCGATAGGGAATTAGAAGAGCTCTTAGTTCTTCAGTTCGATTACAGAAAGAGATCCTGTGAGAGGATGTGCACTAAGGAGCGCAACTGCATCATGCATGGGCCAAAATAGCTCCACCACCTTCGCACGATATGTCATTAATGTTTTCCCCCTTATCCCTGTTTCACCTTTGCTAGTTTCGGGTAAGCCTGTGAGCGTTCTGCCCCTGCGTATGTTGTGTTCAAACCCTGGCTCATTCACCTCGCTCACCGTGTGCTCCTGTCTATCACACCGGTGGTGCGCATAGAGCCAAACGGTAGTCAAGCTCTGTTACTATTCGATAATGCCTATAAAGATTTAAAGGATAGTGGTTGGCTCGCGTTTATACAGAGGTTCGAGGGTTTCAATATTTTTGTTGCACAACAATTCGCCCTTACCTTTGATGGGTGTAGGGCTAAAGTAGGTGACATTCAACTTGAACTCAATGAATAATTCATAAGCTCGACTACAGGGCTGGAAGCTATAGGCCAGCGATGGTTTAAAAACTCCAAAGTTGATGAGGTGTCATGGCCATTGTTATTTATATCACTAAAGGTTACATTCTGTGACAAACGTATGCCTATTTCCACCCTTAAACCCAGGTGGCATGATCTTTTGGTGATTTTTAAAAAATTTGTGACCTGTGAAGGTCAGTATGGATTGGTTTTTCTTTACCACCTCCGGTTGTTGATGAACTTCATGGGTTATCCTTTGAACATGCCGCATTACTTCTTGCATAGTCTTTACAAGATGGATAAGAGGTTCAAATGTGAGAAGGCTGATAGCATCTTGTCTCACCATGGCTTGATTAGACTCATCGTCATCCATCATTTAAACCTTCATGGCAATAATTGGCAATCCTTTCTATCTCGAAATGGCTTTGTTGATTCAGAGTCTGTCCAAATCGACAAGCCTATGGTCAGTGAGACTATCGTCGGAACACCCGTGCCATTTCATATCCTCCTACCCCCTTCCAAACCCTCAGTTTTCCATGACATCGACCTACCCAATACCCTAACCAACCCGTGTACAGAAGACAAGACTGAGGCTGTTAAGAAGCCTGTGAGTAAGAGAGTCAAGGGAAATCCTACTGTCGATAGCAAAGGTAAAAAGAATGCTCGATTGATATCAAGACTTGCCTGGAATAAACCTAATCCAAACGTCGACCAAAAGCCCATAGTTCTGAGTGAGGACTCGCACTCCGATATCGAGCGTTTCTTGGTTGAAGAGTATCCCTATTTCCATGGCCTATGCTCCAAGCAACCCCATGACTATGTATCTAATTTTCCCCCGTGCCTAAAGAACAATCCTAACTACCCAGAAATCAAGCTACATAATGAAACCCCTGGTGACTTAAACAAACCCTCGACTATCATGTCAAAACCCAAACAGAAATCATGCATCCAATGCAGTGTGTGGATAGAGCGTTACTATGCTAACGTCCCCTTATTGCAATCGAAGATCAAATCTTTAGAGAACCAAGTTACAGTGCTGTCGAGAGAAAGGGACAGGCTTCAAGTTGATGACAAGAAACAGAAAACCACTGGTTCGATCGTCTTTAGGAATGTTGAATCGGCAACATCCTTCATAAATTCCAAATTATCATGACCGAGTTATTTTCTGATTATCCAGGTATGAATTTCAATATCAATTTCGTTTTATGAATTGCTTGGATTAATATAATGAATTGGGTTTTGGGTTTCAATTATCTTTGTTCATTATTCGAAATTATTTTGTCATAGTTTGATTATCAAAAACGGTTATGTTGTGGATCCTGTACAGTAGATTCATTTTACTAAAGTCAAATATGGTTATGATTTGGTTATGCGATTTTATCATGCCCAATTTAGTATAGGCGATTCATTAGTTTTGATTCGGTTTGGTTTGTTTTTTAATCAATTCTATTTGATAGTTGATTTGGTTTGATTTCGATTAGTTTCATTTGTTCCTAATAAACTCAAAACAACATTGTTGACTTCGATTAGACAGGAATGACTCTGTTTTGTATTGAATTAATATTCTCGTTTGGGTTCTGGCTACATTTGACCTGTGCAAAATATCTATTCGCTAAAATCGTGGAGTTGTGTTGATTCATAACGACTGTGTCAAACACAAATTGTTTCGATTCGTTTTGATCTGAATGTTGCGTGTCTTGAGTTAGCACAATTTCTTGTATTGAGTTGGATTGGTATCAAAAATAGATTTGATGTTGTTCTATTAGTTTTGATTTTCAAAAAAGATTTTGTCTCTGTTGAATTCATATGAAAAACTCGGCTAATAGTTCGTTTTGAAATTGATTTAATTCACTGTCAATCGATTCTGTACGCTTCCAATTGGCAATAACAAACATTTGATGAAACCCACATATCCTATTATCAACTGATTAATTCAATTACGATTTCATTTGTTTCGATTTACATACAAGTTTTGATTTGATTTGTAAATAGCATGGATCGTTTGTTTATTTTTAATATAGTGCTATCAATTTGAAAAATGATCTTGTTGATTTTGTTTGGATTCGAAAACGACTTTGTTAATAAAGAAGGCGACATAAATTATTGCATGGAAAATTCTGTTGGTATTGATTTCAATTGGTTCATGAAAACGATTTCATTTCTGTCTAATTATCCAATACGATTATGTTACCCGAAATTATGATAACAAATTGAACAGAGTACATCTATCTCTGTAATCATTCGATTGATCACAACCTTGTTCACTCTCAAATTAGGATAACAGTGTAGACTTGAATGATTAGTTTGGTCTCTAATTAGCAATCAAATATTGGTTTAATAGTTTGAATTTAATTCTTTGAGATTTGAATTGGCTTTAAAAATGATTCTGTGTTAAATTTAGACCAGCTACAGAATCACAAGATTCTGTAGCTAGTCTTAGGAATTAGATTTTTATCAATTTTATCAATAAGATATCCTCTAATATTGTCTATTTTTGTCCTCTTTCAGGCGTATACGAATGTACAATGAGCTATTGGGCATGATATGACAGTTTAGGAGATACTTTGGATTTGGTTTTGTCTTAGGTTGTTAGCTTGAGTCAGAAACTTGGGATATTTTCCCAGATTTGTGTAAACTGTTTTGATAATTCCCACGGGAATATTTTACCCTGTGGGAGGTCTTTAAATACTTGTTATTTTTTGTAAACAACAATCATCCTCACTGTGGGAGAACCAGACTATAGATTTATGATTTAGACGGAGACGAAAGTTGATGTCTTGTAACATCTTTCGCTTTCAATATATCAAACTTTTGTTTCAAGTTTTTGCATATCAGTTGGCAATTAATTATCGACTACTTTAGCTATCATAATTCTTTGCATGCTGATGTGATTTGATTTATATGTTTTCTGTATCTGATCTCTCCTATTTTTAAAATACAACAATTACTTTGTTTCAATTAATGAATTACAGATTTCTCTTCTTCGTTAATTGAATCATTTTGTATAGATTTTTGCATGCAAATTTATCTAACTGTGAAGATTTATAAATCATAAGATTGCTGTAAATTTGTATGTCTTGTTTGTCCTGTAATTAGATTTGAAGAGCACAGCAGATTCTAGTTTACAAGAAGCTCGTGGATAATCCGGTGTGGGTTTCCTCCCTCCGATCAACTAAGACAATCATTGCATACAGGACAAACCTGGAGCGTTTCTTCAGGTCAGTGTGTTATTTGTTATTTAATAGTTAATTTGTTAGTATAATATAAGTAGCTTAGATAAATATATTAGTTTAGACTCTTAGTTAGAATTTTCATTTTAGTTGTTTAGCTTAGATAGTTTTTCAGTTTATTAATTTTTCATAAAAATTATAAAAATCAAAAAACAATAGTTTCACTGTCTTAGGACAGATTACAAATGAGTTTTGCAGGTTTTCATTCAAATCTGTAATTTGTAAATATTGTATATTTGTAATTAAATTTGACTCTGTTTGTAATTGAACATTTGGTTTTATAGAATTATAGTCGTGTAGTATTAGTTAGTAAATTGTATATATTAATAGTTTAGATTTGTTTATTAGTTTGTTTTAATTGTTGTTTTTTATTTAGATTAGTTAGTTTAGAGTAGATTTCTTTTGTTTCCTTGGGACTTAGATCGTCTAAAGGAGCCGCTAAACTCGTCAGGGTGGGTTATCCCAAACGGCTTGGGTTATTTAGACAACCCCGGACTGGATCCACTCTTCCAGTTGACGGACGGTCAATTTTGCCCGTCAACAAATGGCGCTAGAAAGAGGGCCTGAAATTAATTAATGGTACGAGGTGGTCGTAAGACTCCTCCACCACCTAATCGCTCACCTATAGTGACAAGAAGTCATTCGAATGATAAAATCCCCCCTCAAACATCAACCACATCAAATGACGATCCACGGATCACAGTTGAGCCAGTAACCCCAAATCCTACAAGTGGTGACATACAAGAGATTGTTCGCCAATCTCTCATAAGAACTCATAGTGCCTTAGCCCGTTTGAGGCAACCAAATCATCCGTTGGATCAACCTTTATATTTCTCTGATATCAGAGAACAACTCGGAGGCACTAATCTCACTGTGAACCCTACAGATCTGATCCTCACTCCTGTTGTAGGAGGATCTAGAATACCTCTCACCACCTCCATCATATCCTTCCTCCTCTGGAGGAGATTCGTTTGAAGAAGGAAATTCCCCTTCTCATCCTTCCACACCGGCTACACCAATGGCCAACCAGAACAATCATGCTAGACCTTAGCTCGACCAGGATGTCGTAGTTGTACGTGGAGCTCATCATCCCTTGCCCAAACATCCAGAGGAGAGAAGTGGCTCCCCAAGTTTATTACGACACAAAGAAGCGGATGCTGAAGATCACATTAAAATTTTTATGTTAGCCATAGGACTCCGAAATTTCGAGCATGAAGGCGGGACCCTGACTCGAAACAGATCGCTGAAGATCACATTAAAATTTTTATGTTAGCCATAAGACTCCGCAATGTCGAGCATGAAGACGTAGTCTGTAGGTTGTTCCCCTATACTTTCGAGGGAAATGCTTCTACATGGTACTTTTCCCAACAACCTCATACCATCATGTCTTGGGAAAATTTTGAGTCATGCTTTTTGGAAAAGTTTCGAGACGGTAAACCTCTGAAAGTTCTAGTCATGGACCTTTCTAGCTTAAGAATGAACCCAAAAGAGAAATTTAAAGACTTTAATCAAAGATTCTTAACACTTAAAAACCGAATCCCTACGGATTCCATGCCTGTCGAGAATCTCATAATAGCATACTATACTAAAGCTTTGCATCAAAGTATAGTTATTTGAGTTAAACGATCATAGAAAGACACGTTGTTAGAAGCCTTCGAGGAGGCTAGACAGATTGAAAAATACATACTTAGTCTAAAAGACACTACTAGAAACAAAACAGAAACTAGTTCATCTTCCAAAAAGAAGATCGAAATCCTCCCTCGACCTACTCAAATTAAAACACAACCTGAAACCTCTGATTTAGAAAACTTAACTAATGTCGTTCAAAAACTGTCTAAACAAGTTATATATTTAAAAAAGGCGACCGAAGAAGCTTCCTCAAGAAAAGGGCCTTACAACCCCCGTTCAGGAAGCCTTTTCCCACCAACCGACCTAATCTAACCACTGAGGGCCTTAATCTAGAAAGTCTGCAATACGCCCTTTAGACAATTCTAGAAGCCCAGGATAACTTGATGCCTCCTGAGATTCCTGAGGAGGTAATTGAACAAGAGTTAGTTCAAGAAGAAGAGACTTCTCCAAACATTTTTGGACACTTATCGGATAGCATCTTTCAAGCTAACTTCGAGACAGTCCACCCCTATAATACTAAGAGTAAGACAACAAACAAACCTTCTGCCGAAAATACTATGACTTTGCCTCCAAAGTAATCTAAACCAGCTGAGACTAAACAGAGTCATGTGAACCCCAACTTAAATTATGATTTAGTTGAATATCTTAAAAGGTTGAGAGATAACATTTATGTTTATGAGTTATTGAAATTTCCATTTTTGCTACAAAAAATGTTACAGAATATCTCAGAGAATGGAAAAAAGAGTAATTCAAGCAGTAGCAAGGTTGTGTAGAACAAAATCCCTCAGAAGACCTCCACTAAAAAAAATCCTGATCCTCAATATAAAGGGAGCCTTCCTGTAAATAATGTAAATAATGTAGATAAAGTAGTTTTAGAAACTGCGAGTAAAAAGCCACAAGCTACCACCCTAAGTACTCGCAAAAATGTACCTCCTTTTTTGTTAACTTTCAAAATCTTTAATAGAAACGTGCACAATTGTATGGTAGACTCAGGAGCATCATCCAATGTGATGCCATGGTTTGTATGCCAGAAGATTAACACTGAAGTTGAACCATCCACTTTAAAAATCATACAACTTGATCGAACCAGTGTTAAATTTATAGGCGAATTAAGAAATGTGTTCATAAGACTGTCCTCTAACCCCAAGGTTCATCAAGTTATTGATATTATTGTTGTGGATATTCCAGAAGTGTATGGTCTATTTTTAATCAGGGACTGGTCGAAGCAGCTACACAGCTATTTCGCGACAGATTGGTCTCACCTATGGCTTCCAGAGAACGGAAAGCCCAATAAGATCAAGGTAAATCGTGAACACTACCTTAAGTTCACGGTCACAAATATTAACGATCTCAACGAACCATTTACACCTTCTGCTGATTCACCCAAAGTAAAAGGGATGGATACCTTTTTCAGAAATTTCATGGCCGAGGCTTCAGCTGTCACCAACCCAGAACAACAGTCCAAGATTGTGGCATATGTGCAGCCAGCAACTCCTACACAACGGTCTCATGCATCCGATAAAAATCAAATTTGGTCTCTTTATTTTGACGGGTCAAAGTCCAAAGAAGGAGCTGGTGCAGGTTGCGTTATTATTGATCTGACAGGTAACAAGACATTGATTTCATGTAGGCTTGAGTTTGAATGTACTAATAACACTGCAGAATATGAGGCTTTACTGCAAGGTCTCAGAAAAGCTTTAGATATGAACATTCAAAACTTGACCATCTTCGGCGACTCCGAAATCATGGTTAGACAGGTAAGAGATTCTATCCACTGTCTATATTCGCATCTTAAAAGCTACCAATCCGAGGTATGGAATTTAATGAATAAATTTTCTACTTTCAATATAAATTTTATTCCTAGATTGAATAACTCCGAAGCAGATCTATTAGCTAACGTAGCTTCCAAACTCTTTCTTGCAGAAGGCTTATCCCCGGATGCATTCTCCGTTGAACTGTTGTTCAGGCCATCCGTTCTCGACAACATCACGAACTAGAGAGTCTTCAATGACGATCAGTAGATTACTAGCTTCCTGCACATTGAAGAAACCTTTCAAGGCGCGGGGATCGACGAATGCACTCACGATGACAATTTGCGTGATTTCACGGTAATACTAGATCCGAGAACTCCTGAATCTTCATCAGACATGGTAAATTCGATCCCTAAATCTGTAGTTATATTAGAGAAATTTTACGATCTTCAAGATAAATTTTAAAAGTAAGTCAACTGTAAAACCAATAGTTCCTCGTTATCTTATGAAAAAGTAAACTTAGGAACTAATGACAATCTGTAGTGCATTAATTTAGGATTGGGGTGTTCTCAACAAGAAAAAGTTGCATTTACTAAATTGTTCAAAGAATTTAAAGATGTCTTTGCATGGACGTATGATGACCTTAAAACTTTCGACCCTAACATCATACAACATGTCATTCCTATGAAACCCTAAACCTTACCTTTCAATAAAAATTGAGAAAAATGCAACCTAAGCTCAAACCGATCATTAAAAAGGAATTGAATAAGCTCCTAAATGCTAAGATAATTTTCCCAGCTAGGCACACCCAATGGGTTTCTAACCTTGTCCCTGTCCGAAAGAAAAGTGGGGAAATCCGACTATGTGTCGATTTCTGAAACCTTAACAGAGCCTCTGATAAAGACAACTATCATGTCCCACCCATGGAACAGATCCTTCAACAGGTATCTAGTTTTGAGAATCTATCCTTATTGGATGGTTTCTCGGGGTATAACCAAGTCCTGATGTCTCCTTCAGACCAACTTAAAACTACCTTCCGCACCCCATGGGGCACCTACGCTTATCGAAAGATGCCCTTTGGGTTGATTAATGTCGGTGCCACTTTCCAGAGAGCGATGGACATCACTTTCTGAGGCTTAATCAATCAGTCTGTCATAGTTTACTTAGATGATGTGACTGTATTTTCTAAAAAAAAAACCAATCATCTAGCTCACTTACGAGTCATTCTACAGTGATGTCATAAATACGGCATTTCCTTGAATCCTAAAAAATCCATCTTTGTTGTAGAACAGGGTAAACTCTTAGGATTTATTGTGTCAAGCAAAGGGATGATTATCGACCCCGAAAGGACTCAAGTCATCTCGAAACTCCCCCCTCCTAATTCCAAAAAATCTATGCAATCTTTCTTAGGCCATATTAACTTTGTGAGGAGATTCGTCCCCAGTTTCTCTGAAATGGTCAGGCCATTACAGAATTTAATTAAGAAAGACACCCAATATCATTTGGGACCCATAGAAAATCAAGATTTTAATGCGATAAGGAGGGCCATAATAGACGCTCCTTCTCTCATGAGCCCTGACTTTTCTCAAGACTTTACACTCTACACTTTTGCTTCTGATCGTTCCTATGCCGCCGTCCTAACTCAAAAGAACGCCGAGAGCAATGAAGTACCCATTGCCTTTATGAGATCTTCTTTCAAAGGTGATGAACTCAATTACCCAGTGATAGATCAGCAAGCCTACACTGTTTTCAAAGAAGTCAATCACTTCTGGTCCTATCTTCTAAAATCCAGGATGAAGATCATTGTCCCTTACCCAGCTGTCAGGAACTTGTTAGTGCAGAAAGACCTAGGAGAAAAGAGAGCTAACTGGGTCACCTCCTTGCAGGAGTACAACATAGAAATTACCCCAACACAGATAGTGAGAGGCCAAGGGTTATGCAAGTTAGTTGTTGATTCAGCAGTAGGACAGCAAGAAAAAAGTGATACATCAAACCTAGGACAACACGATCAAAATGCAATCTGTTGCGCACAAAACTCTATCAGTTCATGGTATGATGATATAAAATTCTATCTTGAACATGGGTCATCCCCCCATCACTTGGATCCCACTAAAAGAAGAGCATTGAGATTAAAGTATGCCTCCTTTCATTTGGTTAACGGTATTCTGTTTCGTCAAAATTTTGATGGCGTACTGATGCGCTGTCTTGAGAAGGACGAAGCAGAAAAAGTCTTACTAGAGTTTCACGCGGGAGAAGCTGGTGGTAATTTTGGTGGTGAAACCACTGCCCATAAGGTTTTAAGAGCCGGTTATTACTAGCCCATGCTTTTTAGAGACACCCGTGCCTTGTGTCGTAAGTGTACCATTTGTCAAAAAGCATCAGGGCGGTTACAGAGACCAGCCTTTCCTTTGCAGCCTGTTTCAGTAGATTCTCCTTTTCAGTAGTGGGGCCTGGATATCATAGGTCCAATCAACCCCCCATCCTCACAACAGCATAAGTTTATCATAACAGCCACAAATTACTTTACCCAGTGGTCTGAAGCTACCGCATTAAGAACTGTGAATACCAGTCAGGTAATTGCCTTTTTTAATTCAAATATTATTACTCGTTTTGGTATACCTGATTGTTTAGTATTTGACAACACTTCTTATTTTTTGTCTCTTGAAATGAGTGAATTTTCTTTAGAAAAAGGAATTAAATTGAAGTATTCTACTAGCTATTACCCCTAGGGAAACGGATTGGCAGAATCAACAAATAAGAATTTGATTAAAATCATCAAGAGAACGGTCGCTGAAAATCACAAAAATTGGCACAATGCACTGTTAAACGCGCTTTGGGATGATAGGGTAACACCAAAAGCTGTTGTAGGTAACTCCCCCTTTTTTATCGTTTATGGCAGAGAAGCAATTCTTCCACCACACATTCTTCTTCCTTCACTACAGTTATCGCACAAAATTCAAGAAGAAGATTGTCCCCCTTTGGAAAAACGAATTGACACTTTGATGAATCTAGAAGAGGTGAGAGCCCAAGATAAACATAAGTTAGATCAGCATCAACTATTGGCTAAAAGCTAGTTCGATTCTAACTCTGCTTCTGATAGGAATTTCGAAGTAGGTGACCTCGTCTTGAAATGGGACAAACCACATGAGGGAAAGGGAGAACATACGAAATTTCAAAACTTATGGCTTGGACTGTTTTTAATTGCTGAGAAGTTGGGTCCCATCTCTTTCCGATTGCAGAATCTAGAGGGCAGCCTGACACTTATTCGGTGAATGGCCAAGCCCTGAAAAGATATTTTTCCTGATAACAACTCTTTGTATTTTATGTACATATTTTTGTTTTTGTTTACTTTTATTTTGTTGTTTTGATTTTGATTTCTCATTTGCGCTTATCAGTTTTTATTTTTTGAAATACACATACCTGCAAGCTGAACTATTCAGACAAAGAAAACATAAAATTCCTTCACTGAAATGACTGCTAAAAGTTGTATAAACATCAATTGTATACTTCTGAAATTTACATCTGTGATCGTCAAAAAGTTTGTTGTTTGAAAGAAGTTAACTGATTTCAATATCTAACATAAGCTTGTTGCGATCATCCATTATCTTTTTACGCTGTCCCTATTACTTAAGGGAATGACTCAGAAGATGTCTCCCTGCCTTAGAAAGTTGGTTATGTAAATGAAACATCTATGGATCTTAATAAAGGACAGTTCTAAAAAAATTTGTTGAGGTCTGAAAAAATATGTTAAAATATCATAGTTTTCAGCGTCACCCCACTCAACTATATATCTTTCAAAAACAAAACAAATCATTAATAGAGCTGTGGGAAGTGCTTGTAAACCCGTCGGGATGTTGAACAGGTCTGTTGGCAGCAGGTAAATGCATGCATGACGCCATGACAACTTCATCGGGGTAATGAACAGGCCCGCTGGCAGCGAAGCAATGTCGGGTATATGAAAATTTGTAAATAAGAAACCTCTTAACCTTAAAAAGTCCTTTATTCTGATATGGAACTTCTTGGCAGGATATGGATGTTAGAGTGGGTTAAATGGAAACCCTGTTGAGGCTATGGATGTCTGCTGACAGTAATGGCTCTATCAACAGTATTGGAGATTTTATCTTTAATATTGTGACTCGCTTGTCTTAAGACTCTTATCAGTTTTCATCCTTTAAACACTGCTGGAATTTTTGGTTAATGATGATGTTTACACGATTTTCTGGTGGTCGTTTTTGAGTTAGAATTTTTTTATCCCAATCTGAATTTTTTTTTTGGCAGAGATAACTGATTCTACCAGTGTGTCACCATTTTTGGTAGCCAATTCACATTTTTCTACCGATATTATAAGCTTCCTACACCAGTGTTTTGCAAACCTTGATTTTCGTCGCAATCCTTGAATAAAACGAAACTATTTTTTTTTTGCGCTATTTGCACACTTACCTTTGTTCTTGCTTTCATGACTGCAAGCGTGAAAACTTGGTTTTCAAAGTCACATTAAAATTGTCACTGAATCGTTGTGATCTTTCTTATCGATATTCCCATTACGTTTCCAATTTACTTATCGTTATGCAGTTGGCAAGACCCCTTGATCTGTACTCATTTGGCATTCTTTGATTGATTATATAATTTCGTTTTATGAGTGATTGAGTTTGTGATTCATTGATGATTGGATTTATATGTTCTTTGATCGATTCACTTAACACATTGGTTTCATGAAAACACATTGGTGTTATGGTTAAACCCTTGGTATAAATCGTTTCATACAACACATAGTTCATATAACCAAACCCTTGGTGTGATTTCGATTTATTGCTTGGTTCTAAAACTATGGTAAAACTATGGCTCGCGCAAATCTTTGGTCCACTTACCATATACCCATTGGTCGATTGAAATGGCATAGTTTTTAACACATATGTTTTGTGATATGCATATTGGTTTGAATAGTTACAAGTGTCGGCAGTTGTACTGTGGATATGACTATTCTACATGGGCCGAAATAGCTCCACCACCTTCGCACGATATGTCATTAATGTTTTCCCCCTTATCCCTATTTCACCTTTTCTAGTTTCGGGTAAGCCTGTGAGCGTTCTGCCCCTACGTATGATGTGTTCAAACCCTGGCTCGTTCACCTTGCTCATCGTGTGCTCCTGTCTATGGCACCGGTGGTGCGCATAGAGCTAAATGATAGTCAAGCTCTGTTACTATTCGATGATGCCCGTAAATATTTAGAGGATAGTGGTTGGCTCGCGTTTATACAGAGGTTCGAGGGTTTCAATCTTTTTGTTGCACATCAATTCGCCCTTACCTTTGATGGGTGTAGGGTTAAAGTAGGTGACATTCAACTTGAACTCAATGAAGAATTCTTAAGCTCGGCTATAGGACTGGCAGCTACAGGCCAGCGATGGTTTAAAAACTCCAAAGTTGATGAGGTGACGTGGCCATTGTTATTTATATCACAAAAGGTTACATCCAGTGACAAAGGTATGCCTATTTCCACCCTTAAACCCAGGTGGCACGATATTTTGGTGATTGTGAAACAATTTGTGACCTGTGAAGGTCGGTATGGATTGGTTTTTATTTACCACCTCCGGTTGTTGATGAATTTCATGGGTTATCCTTCGAACATGTCACATTACTTCTTGCGTAGTCTTTACAAGATGGCTAAGAGGTTCAAACGTGAGAAGGCTGATAGCATCTTGTATCACCACGGCTTGATTAGACTCATCGTCATCCATCATTTAAACCTTCACGTCGATAATTGGCAAGCCTTTCTATCTCGAAATGGCTTTGCTAATTCAGATTCTGTCCAAATTGACAAGCCTGTGGTCAGTGAGACTATCGTCGGACCACCCGTGCCATTTCATATCCTCCTACCCCATGCCAAACCCTCGGTTTGCCCTGACATTGACCTACCCGATACCCTAACCAACCCATGCACAGAAGACAAGACTGAGGCTGTTAAGAAGCCTGTGAGTAAGAGAGTCAAGGGAAATCCTACTGTCAATAGCAAAGGTAAAAAGAATGTTCGATTGATATCGATACTTGCCCGAAATAAAACTAAGCCAAACGTCGACCAAAATCCCATAGTTTTGAGCGAGGACTCGCACTCCGATATTGAGCATTTCCTGGCTGAAGAGTATCCCTATTCCCATGGCCTATGCTCCGAGCAAACCTATGACTATGTATCTAATTTGCCCCCGTGACTAAAGAACAATCCTAACTACCCAGGAATCAGGCTACATAATGAAACCCCTGGTGACTTAAACAAACCCTCGACTATTATGTCAAAACCCGAACAGACATCATGCATCCACTGCAGTGTGTGGATAGAGCGTTACTATGCTGACGTCCCCTTATTGCAATCGAATATCAAATCTTTAGAGAACCAAGTTACAACATTGTCGAGAGAAAGGGACAAGCTTCAAGCTGATGACAAGAAACAGAAAACCACTGGTTCGATCGTCTTTAGGAATGTTGAATTGGCAACAGCCTTCATCAATTCCAAATTATCAGGACCAAGTTGTTTTCTGATTATCTAGGTATGAATTTCAATATCAATTTCGTTTTATGAATTGCTTGGATTAATATAATGAATTGGGTTTTGGGTTTCAATTAGCTTTGTTCATTATTCAAAATGATTTTGTCATAGTTTGATTATCAAAAATGGTTATGTTGTGGATCCTATACAGTAGATTCATTTTACTAAAGTCAAATATGGTTATGATTTGGTTATGCGATTTTATCGTGCCCAGTTTAGTATAGGTAATTCATTAGTTTTGATTCGGTTTGGTTTGTTTTTTAATCAATTATGTTTGATAGTTGATTTGGTTTGATTTCAATTAGTTTTGTTTGTTCCTAATAAACTCAAAACAACATTGTTGACTTCGATTAGCCAAGAATGACTATGTTTTGTATTGAATTAATATTCTCGTTTGGGTTCTGGTTACATTCGACCTGTGCAAAATATCTATTCGCTAAAATCGTGGAGTTGTGTTGATTCATAACGACTGTGTCAAACACAAACTGTTTCGATTCGTTTTGATCTGATTGTTGCATGTCTTGAGTTAGCACAATTGCCTGTATTGAGTTGGATTGGTATCGAAAATAGATTTGATGTTGTTCTGTTAGTTTTGATTTTCAAAAAATATTTTGTCTCTGTTGAATTCATATGAAAAACTCGGCTAATAGTTCGTTTTGAAAGTGATTCAATTGACTGTCAATCGATTCTGTCCTCTTTCAAATGGCAATAACAAACGTTTGACGAATCCTACATATCCTATTATCAACTGATTAATTCAATTACGATTTCATTTGTTTCGATTTACATACAAGTTTTGATTTGATTTGTAAATAGCATGGATCGTTTGTTTATTTTTAATATAGTGCTATCAATTTGTAAAACGATCTTGTTGATTTCGTTTGGATTCGAAAACAACTTTGTTAATAAAGAAGGCGACATAAATTATTGCATGGAAAATTCTGTTGGTATTGATTTCAATTGGTTCATGAAAATGATTTCATTACTGTCTAATTATCTAATACGATTCTGTTACCCGAAATTATGATAACAAATTGAACATAGTACATCTATCTATGTAATCATTCGATTGATCACAGCCTTGTTCTCTCTCAAATTAGGATAACAGTGTCAACTTGAATGATTAGTTTGGTCTCTAATTAGCAATCAAATATTGGTTTAATAGTTTGAATTTAATTCTTTGAGATTTGAATTGGCTTTAAAAACGATTATGTGTTAAATTTAAACTAGCTACAGAATCGCAAGATTCTGTAGCTAGTCTTAGGAATTAGATTTTTATCAATTTTATCAATAAGATATCCTCTAATATTGTCTATTTTTTTCCTCTTTCAGGTGTATACGAATTTACAATGAGCTATTGGGCATGATATGACAGTTTAGGAGATACTTTGGATTTTGTTTTGTCTTAGGTTGTTAGCTTGAGTCAGAAACTTGGGATATTTTTCCATATTTGTGTAAACTGCTTTGATAATTCTCACGGGAATATTTTACCCTGTGGGAGGTCTTTAAATACTTGTTATTTTTTGTAAACAACAATCATCCTCACTGTGGGAGAACCATACTATGGATTTATGATTCAGACGGAGATGAAGTTGATGTCTTGTAACATCTTTCGCTTTCAATATATCACACTTTTGTTTCAAGTTTTTGCATATCAGTTGGCAATTAATTATCAACTACTTCAGCTATCATAATTCTTTGCATGCTGATGTGATTTGATTTATATGCTTTCTGTATCTGATCTCTCCTATTTTTAAAATACAGCAATTACTTTGTTTCAATTAATGAATTACAGATTTCTCTTCTTCGTTAATTGAATCATTTTGTATAGATTTTTGCATGCAGATTTATCTAACTATGAAGATTTATAAATCATAAGATTGCTGTAAATTTTTATGTCTTGTTTGTCCTGTAATTATATTTGAAGAGCACAAAAGCTTCTAGTTTACAAGAAGCTCGTGGATAATCCGGTGCGGGTTTCCTCCCTCTGATCAACTAAGACAATCATTGCATACAGGACAAACCTGGAGCGTTTCTTCAGGTCAGTGTGTTATTTGTTATTTAATAGTTAATTAGTTAGTATAATATAAGTAGCTTAGATAAATATATTAGTTTAGACTCTTAGTTAGAATTTTCATTTTAGTTGTTTAGCTTAGATAGTTTTTCAGTTTATTTCTTTTTCATAAAAAATATAAAAATCAAAAAACAATAGTTTCACTGTCTTAGGACAGATTACAAATTAGTTTTGTAGGTTTTCATTCAAATCTGTAATTTGTAAATATTGTATATTTGTAATTAAATTTGACTTTGTTAGTAATTCAACATTTGGTTTTATAGAATTATAGTCGTGTAGTATTAGTTAGTAAATTGTATATATTAATAGTTTAGATTTGTTTTTTAGTTTGTTTTAATTGTTGTTTTTTATTTAGATTAGTTAGTTTAGAGTAGTTTTCTTTTGTTTCCTTAGGACTTAGATCGGCTAACGAAGCCACTAAACCCGTCAGGATGGGTTATCCCAAACGGCTTGGGTTATTTAGACAACCCTGGACCGG
Organism: Picea sitchensis; assembly: GCA_010110895.2. NCBI lineage: Eukaryota > Viridiplantae > Streptophyta > Pinopsida > Pinales > Pinaceae > Picea > Picea sitchensis. Next base: position 29,145 of record SNQJ01S0048302.1, on the reverse strand, counting down.
ATCCACTCTTCCAGTTGACGGACGGTTAATTTCGCCCGTCAACAGACGGTTGGATAGGGAAAGAACAGGTGGTTGTAGCCAGAGAACATAGGGGGTTGTAGCCTCCTTCCAGTTGTAGCCAGAGAATTGGGTAGTTGGAGCTTCCCTCAGGTTGTAGCCTAAGAAACTAGGAGGTTGGAGCCTCCTTCCAATTGCAACTGGAAAACAAAGGAATTTGGTGCTTCCAATGAATTTAACTCTTCAAGACATATAAGAAAAATCATTTCGTGGTTTTCTCCCACTTTGGTTTTCCACGTAAAACACTGGTGTACTGTGTATGTGTAGGATTGTTCATTTGTTCATTGCTCATTATTGGATGATAATTCTACATTGATATAAAACTTGGATTATTTGGTTAAAAAGGATTACAATTTCTCTATTACTGATTCACCCGCCCCCCCCTCTCATTAATCGAACAAAGAGGACCACATTGGTTCTTCATAGAGCTATAGGATTAGACTACAGTAGCAGAGATAGATACAGTGCAAGATGATGCGCATCTAATTAGTTGCATCATGGGGTTTTCTTGGAGGATTTATAAACAAAAGAGGGTTGTTATGCCCAACCAGTCAAGACAAGCCTAATTTCCTCAAACCCATTTGAGATGAGACCAGACCACTTCATTTGAGATAGTTATCATCACTTTATGATGGGTAAAAATTCCAGGGTGCACCAGTGCAACATTTTCGATTGCGTTAGGGTTCCAACAACTATCCGAGGCTCTGACAGTGTATCGGAGAGACAACAAAATTACCTCTGAGTAAGGGAGAGTGAGATAGAGAGTAGGTGACCCCTTAGAGACAGATATCATCCCATTATGATTAGTATTTCCACCAGGGAGAACTTTCCAGTCATTCCTGATAGTTGTGCAACATATTTTTGAGTGCATGCAGCTCATTATTCCATGCATGTAGTGGATCAACCCAACAGATCTTAGATCCATCCATCTACATTCATTATTGGTATTTATCGGTGTTTCACTTTTTATTCCAGGAAGATATCCATATATAAAGATCTAGCTAAGTTTTTCTTGATTTTCCCACATTTTATCTTATATTGTCCGTCATTTTTCTTAATAAAATCATTGAGTTGGTTATGGTTCCACATATATTTGCATGCACTATATTAAACATTTAAACAGAGAAAAACACATCCAAAAACCTTTGAAACTCAATCAGAATCCCCTAACGTATCATATATAATCCAAAACCCCACTTATTAGCAGCTTATATCTAGATCCAGGATCCATGATATTACAATGGTATTAGACTTGGTTTTCTTTCCAACCTAAGGGGAAAATCAGTGAGGAGTTACTTCTGATTGTTTCCACTAAATTTCAGTGGTGATAACTTGCACTTATACCTTCAGATGCATTATTAGAGAGGAATATCTCATATCAGATATGGATGACAATGTAAGGAATATTCGTAATATGAATGCACATGGGCGACAACAGTTGAAGAAGGCTATGGAAATCCTTCAAAACAATGCAGGGATCAATGGAGCTAGTGGTTCAAAGAGGAAACAAACATGATATAAAGGACATGATGAGGAGTTTTCATATTGTTTTTGGGAGTATGATGAGCTTGGTTCCACATTACATGTAGGCATACCCTTCAAGGAGTTTTGCACCATAAAACATCTTGAGTGGTATGAACCCCAAGTATCAATGGATAAGAAGGTGAAGGTGCCAAGGAAAAAGGTTGATGGTGTAGTGTCCCCATCAACCGATGTTGAGGATTCCACATCATAACTTAGTAGCTATGCTCATGATGATTAGGATGTGCATGAGGGGGAGTTGGACATAGATGAGATACCTTGTGAGGTTGACCTCATTTCTTAGGAGATGTGTATCAGAGATGGGAGAGTGGTAATTGGTTTTGAGGAGGTTTGTTCACATGGGTATCTCATTTCTTAGGAGGTATTTTTGAGTGATGTTGCGCAAAGTGTTACAACATATGTTGGGTCTTACTCTGGTGAGGATTCCATAGTTGAACTTGGTAGAAGGAGTCATGAGATAGTGCTTCAACATGATGTGGATTTTTTTTCATGTGAGACACACCATTTGATAAGGAAACAGAAGATTTGTGAGGACATGATTGTGGAATTCATGAGACACCTTGATGAAACACATAGATTGGTGGCTGGTTTTTTTTTGGAAGGACATTATGGCGCAAGACAACCTGGGAGGAGATCTTTCCCTTACAAATTTCATTTCACTCAAGGAGGCCATGGTAGTGACTATATCTAACTACCTACACCTTCTTGCAGATATGGATTATCTTCTCATTGTGGGTGGCATGTATCAAGGAGCATTGGAAGGGAAAGACAAAAGACTCCTTAGAGAGAACACATTTGGTCCTTCAAAAATCTAAGTTATAGGTAGAGCAACTTTGGGAGGAATTGAGACAGGAATATCTTTCATCCATTTCAGTAGACAATCATTCATATACATCATCCTTCTCTCAGGAGGTTGTGGGTGACATTGTCAAATTGATGGAGGAGCGTCATGTGATGGGTGAGAATGAGGGGCATTCATACTTACAGATCATTGTAGGGAGACATGAAACGAAGATTTTATAGGATGCACATGTGTTGGAGGAGCCACCACCTTTGGTGAGCTCCTTGATCACTCATGATGAGACAATTGAGCATAAAATCATAGATTGTAGAGATAGGTACATTCTGGGTGAGGACACATCCATTTGGGATCCAAGGTTATTTGACACCCATGATGAGGACACGTCTATAAAAGATCCAAGGTCAGTTGATACTCATGGATGGGTTGATACAGTGGTACATCCAAGATACAGGATGGTACCGAAGGACATAGGAGTATCTAGTGGTATACATGGGAATACAATGATGAGAAGTAGTCTACAGTGGCATGCAGAGGTGTAAAGCAGCACACATGGGGATGCATTAGAGTGTAGGGAAGAGGCATAATTGATGGATCATGGATTTTCCAGTGGAGAGAGTTCTAATACGTTGTCGTAGTGCGTGGATTTTGGAGATCATATCATCAACAACCATAGTACTTGTGATGATGGAGAAAGTAGGGTTGACCATTAGTGTGAAGAGACACCTTTGGATGCATATGATGGCATGGGAGTAGCATGGAGTCCGAGTGACTGCTCAGATAGTCCACTAGTGGGAATGGATGAGTTCTTAGTCATACGATTGGGATTGACTAATGTATGTGACACTTTCCAGTTGGGCATACAATCATGGAGGTTTTTTCTTTTGTTCCTTGATGCTCTCATCAACTACAACAAGAAAGGAAAGGAATATGTGAGGAGGTTGGGTGAGCCCTGGGTCATTATAGATTTGAAAAAGATTCTCCATTTGGGGTATATAGAAAGTGTGCATGTTGATAGAGGAAGATTGAGGGACGACATGACCTACTATAGAGATGGTCCATATTTAGTCTTCAAGTCCACATTTAGGGAGATGGTCATGAGGGTGATGTATGATACATATTGGGCAAGGAATTTTGAGAATTTGTATGAGTTTGAGGCACCATAGAAGACAGAGCTATTTTTCAATGGGGCGTCTAAACTCTGGGATTTTTCTACATACATTGTCAAGAGTGAGGATGGAAGATTTCTCTCTGTGGGTTGGAAATAACATGACATATTAGTTGGCACAAGGTTCATTCATAGTATTTGGTTTTCATCAGTTGGTGGCATACAAGGTTTAGTATATTGGCTCATTTGGATTCCAATAGTTATCAGTATGGCACAACAACAGTCAGTGGGAATTGGAAGTGGTGGACTCCCAAAATGGGTATGGGATTTGAGCATTCATTTGGTCAATAGCTTGATTCACTTCTTGATGGACCATGTTGCACCAGCAAGCAATCTACTTCATTCTTATATTGTCATGACAGGGATTTCTAGGATTTGTCCTATAGGGCGAGACGAGTTCTCTCTTTTGGTACCTAGGATCGACTGTGGTGGTGGATTTGCAGACTTTGGTTCCGCAAGGACACCTTTACAAATTTTGCTTCTTTGTAATATCCCCAATATTTACAGGTATTTTAGCATGGGTTTCTGGTAGTGGGGGATACAGTATGTGTACATTGGGTAGATATTCATGGCCAGAGAGTGTAGCATCAACATCATGGTCCCTTTCAGAGATTAGTGTGGGACCCTACGATTACTAGGTTGGGAATCGAATTGATTAATAAAGGTGAGTGGATATTTGGAGGGGGAAATCATTCATATTTTCCATTGAGCTTCAGTTTTGAGGAGAGTGTTTCACTTTTTAGTGATTCACTGAGGTCTTGTAGTTCCTCACATTGGCGACAGTATGTCCAGTTGGAGGATGCCATGTTTCTCTTGGAGTGGTCATAGAGGTTAGGATCGTTTTCTATGGAGGACGAGTGTTACTTTCAAGGGTTCTCTCATGAGATGTGTGATTGTGTCTCCCTAGTAGAGCAACTTGTTGATGGTTTGAACGGGTTTTCCAGTACCATGTTTCTCTACCCATAAGTAACATTAAGGAGGGGACATGCTATGCCATTACCTCACTGGACAATGAGTTGAGAGGAGGATGCTTCACATATTAGAGGTTGGTTTGGGACCCAGCTATCATGTTTAGTTTCAGTTGGGTTCAATTGGCGGAGTGTCAGGGTTCGATGGGACTACTTGAGGACAAGAAATCTTTGGGAAGGGAGCACTATCACGTACCCATTTTGGATTCCCTTATTATGTGGTTAGAGTCACTTCAAGAGGCTTGAGTTAGCCAAGTTAGAGGGGTGAGACTATGTCATCGATGAGATCAGAGGGTTTGGATTAGTTTTATGGGGTCCAGGTTAGCTTATTTACCATTATCCATCATCAGGATCATTTATGCACAACTTGTTCTTGGTTTCGTTGCATTCCGACGATTTTCGTAAAATAAGGTTATTAATGGGCATATTTTAATTAATTACACTAAAGGTACTATTTGGAGCTTATTTCTTGGTAAAATACCTTAGTTTATTAGCTTGTTGGAGCCATGGTGAAATTATCTACAAAATGGGATGATGAAAAGTGACTTTCAGCGGTCGGAGAAATCATAAAGGTGAATTAATTACTTTTTGGAGTAAAAAGGGTCATTAAATTAATAAAGTGATTTTATGAGAAAATATTAAAGATGAATTAAA
>SNQJ01S0048301.1:68621-93994 GCA_010110895.2 Picea sitchensis | reverse complement strand
AAATTACTGTTTGCAGGGCTAGGGATATAGAAGGGAAAAAGCGAGGGTTTGCTAATTCCATCAACAGAAGGGGATTCAATGATCCTACAATTGTCATCCTCATTACAAGTGGCTCCATTTGTTTCCTGCTCTTGCGGTTGTGGCAGAGGTACTTCTGGCACCGCAACTTTCCCATAGTAGATTCCCATGGCAGGCAGATGGGAAAATAAACAAAAAAAAATGAGGCCAAGAATTTCAAGAAAATTCTACTATACGAATGGCTTGAATTACTCAATAATATTCGAACAACACCAAACAAAACCGAAAGATATACATGTTCTTAACAAAGAAGCACATCTCAATCCTCAAATCTTTGCCAAAAATGCCACCGCAATTCTCCCTGTTTTTTAACAAAAAAGGAACAGCAAGTCCTCAATTTTTTTGGCGGAAACAGAGCTCTGAATACCAAAATTTGGGGGGGCGAAAGATTCCACCATGAAATCCTCTCCTCTTCACCCAAACAAGACCAGATCAGTGCCCAAATCCGTGCAAATCCACATGGAGAAGCACACAAGAACCCAAAAAATGTACAAATCCCAACGCCAAGCCAATGAGGAGGGGGAGACAAAGTGTTGTGCACTATGCATCATTTATCTGTACAGCGGAAGGAACTTGAGTCCTCCTTTCTTGTTGTCTTCACCACAATATAGAGGCTAAACCATATCCATTGAATTAGTACATAATTCCATTAAAAAAAAAATAACAATCTAAATAAAAAGAGAAACAGTATTTAGGGAATATACACTTGATGCTCCAAAACCAGATGTTGTGGCCATCACCATAACTCCATGGCAGTTGCAGAGTAGGAGAGGCTCAGAGCGCGTTCGGAAATGAGATCAGAGGCAAGTCGATTAGGGTTAAGTAATAGTTTAGGGTTAGGTATGAAGAGTTGCAGGAAAGGAGGGCAGCACGTGGGCTTCATGCGTGCCTGCCCTTTGTTATTTCAAAAAAATAAATAATTGTTTTTAAATTAATTCTTTAAATTTATTATGGTTTGTTTAAATTTGTTATTTCAAAAAAAAAATTAATTGTTTTTAAATTAATTTTTTTAATTTATTATTCAAATTTATTATGGTTTGTTTAAATTTGTTATTTCAAAAAAAAAAATTATTATTGTTTTTAAATTATTCGTTTAAAGTTATTTATTTATTATTTTCTTTATAATGAAAAAAAAAGTAAAAAAAGAAAAAGAAAATATTAATAAATAAATTTTTGGAAGTCTATGGGTTTTGAACCCCTGACCACCACCCACTACCTAAGCCTTAGGGAACAACCAAACACCAACGCACCATATATGTGCCTTGGAGAAAAAATAAAAATAATAATAATTAAATTAATTGGAAGGATTAAGTAAATTAGTGATTAATTAATTAACACTAATAATAATATTAATTTTCGAGAATAAATTGAAAGTGTTGATTAAGGCGATTGAAGCTTAGGATTAAGTTTAGTCTAGATTATTAGTCTTTAATAATTAATAAACACAAGGCTGGAAGTCGCTTTAATCAGTTGTAAGCAAAAAGTTTAAAGGACTTAGACTAGGACAAGCAGGAAGGAGGCGGCATATGCTGTAAGCAAAAAGTTTAAAGGACTCAGACTAGGACAAGGTGAAGGAGGCAAGATATGCACTAGGAGAGTAAGCTAGAGGAATTGACAAGTGTGGTGCGATGCTAGCGTAAGGCTGTGAAAGTGGAACCAGTAATTTTTTTTAGTGGCAAAGCAAAATCGCTGTGATGCTTAATCCTAATCCTAACCCAACCAATCCCCTAAAGAGAGTAATGTCCGCCATGACAAGTAAAGAAAACTTACGCCTAACCCTTTTATGTTTTGAGGGCACCACTTGAAACATCCTTGAACCTCTCACCCTCTCTAACAACTTTGGTTAATGTATATTAAATAATACGATGGTTAGGACCTCTCGAGGAGTCATAGGAGCGCTGGCCGTAGGCACCGCCAACATTGCCAGCGTCGCCACCACCATCGTTTGAACTAGCTCTCATACTGTGCTAGTTGGAAGCCATTAATGAGACTTTAAAGGGGTGTTAACCAGTAGGGATCGAAGTGGAGATCCTACCATCTGGAATGGGTAATATATAAGCGTCGAGGGATTCAGGGGAGGAACTCCACCGAAGACATCACTAAGAATCGGTGTATGGTCAAACTTCCGTGAGTTTGTTAGCCGCTGAACGCTAGTGGAAGAATGAAGCTGAAGGCATGATTGTGTTTTTCCTTATATCATGCGCCCAACTGAAAGGCTAAGATCACAATTTTTCAATTAAGAGAAAGCACTTTGAACTGGTGGGTTATCTTGGAAAGACAACCGCATCTTACCTTGGACACAAGATATCAATTTTCGAGGAGAGGTTCAAGGAAATATCTACAAATTCTATTATGAGGAACAACAGTAGGGCATTTCATGCCTTAGTACGTGGAAACATAACTGTAGAAGAATATGGACGATTTATGGAATTGTTAAATATGTTTCAGATATGGATAATGACCAATGACAGAAAAAAAACGCTTCGTCTATGGGATAAAACCTAATATAAGGGCTATGATGTGGATGTGGAAACCGCCTTCGCGAAGGGAAGTGGTGGAAAAATGCACTTTATGTTGAGGAACACATGAACTTAACTCGGGGTACAAGACCAAAATTTCCACATCGTCCTGGATTAGTAGGGAAGGCCCCGAGGACATTTCCCCAAGGGAGGGGGCTCAGGGCCACCGCCAGATGGTAACAGAGTCGCACCAAGGGGATAGTAGTCGAGGGATTTCACCTGCGTGGAGTGAAGCATCTCGCTCATCGCCAACGACGCAGACATGTCCACAACCATCTCAGGGAACAACTAGTAAGGGTTCTAGGGGAAGGAACTCATTTCGACAAATACATAACAATGCACAAGTGTCGAGCTGCAGATATACCAATTAAATGTTGATTTACATGTAGTCAACCCGGTGAGGTAGACTTAGAGGAACCAAAGATGTGAAATGCAAGGCTGAAGAGGGGGTTTAAAGGATGCCAAGCTACCCTCTGAACTGCTAAAAGAAACTAACTGAAAGAAGCTACTGTACTCCACTCTGTTCTGCACGCGTTTGCACTACTATGTACTACCCTGTACTGTTCTGCACTAACTTCATAAAACTATTTTGTATATGCATGTAAAAGATAACTGAAAACAGCTAAGTTCTTGTTACTTATCACTCCACACAACTCGCAACCATCCTATGAAACCTTCTATTGTAATCAAATGAAACTTCTTCATCTCATGAGATATCCAACTAGTTCCTGAATGTTAAGTGCCTAAATGTGAAAACCGAAGAAATGAAATCAATGGCTGCAAAGATAATGCTAAACTTGAAGATTGAAATGTTAAACCCTCCGCTAGTACAAATGCTATTTCTCGCTCTAAGGAAATCAATGAGAAAATGGATCAAAGATAATGTTCCATTGTAAATACAATGTATTAGCTTTGTTTCCATCGAAGGGGCCCCTGCCTTCTCTCGGCCAACGTGCCGCCTCACTCAATGCATATTGGATATAACTAACAACAACTGACAATAAAGGAAATCGTGCTAATGAAAACCCTACAAAATGGTAATAACATAAATCGTGTTAATGGGACAACTCTTAACTATCTCATCGAAAATAAGAACAATACAGTGCCTGGAGACTTTCATTCCTCTCTCATCTATGCTACGTCTATCCCATTCTCCAACATAGCGCCTTACATCTCACGCTTTCCAACCCTTTGGCAATGCATGGCATCTCTTTACATAGCATCTCCAATCTCTGGCCATGCATGGCAACTCTTTCCATAACGTTTTTGATATCTGGAAATCGTGGCATATCTTTACATAACGTTCCAGATCCCTGGCAATGCATGGCATCTCTTAACAGAACGTTCCAGATCTTTGGAAATGCTACATAACGTTTCCATCTCTCTCTAGCAATGTTACACCACGCTTCAGATCTCTGGCAATGTAAAATAACGCTTCTCGACTCTTCCTCGCGCCGTTGCTTTGCCCTAGAAGTTATAAACGGTTTTAAGAATATCACCAGAGGATTAGACACGTTTTACACATTCAATCATGCCACGATTTCCTTCCTTGTGTTATGCACGAATTTAAATGTTTGATGCCAGGAGAATACATTGATAATGTGTGGGCCTCTACACAAGCATGTTTCAACCCATCATAAAATAACCATAACATTATCCTCTATAAGCCAACACCCTGGATTCTTGCAAAGTTCAACTATTCTCCGCAGAAGAGGATTATAGTTGAATTCTTTGCTCATTCGGTGGTTTGGGAAGCACTTCATGGTTTCTTTATATAATGGAACATATATGTGAAACAGAACATGAATAGCACAGAAAATTTCTTAACAAAGTCTTCGTGAGAGTATAACGTCTTCAAGAACCGCCAAGAAAAATGTTATAAATCCCGAGTTCAACATCCCCCATGTTCAGCCTTTGCATGTCCTCATGTAAACGAATTCACCTACTTAACACTGGCACGGTAATAGAAAGTTAACAGTCCCAAGAACTGTCAATCTTGATTAATAGGAACTGCTAAATTTGCCCAGCTCTTAAAAAGTTTGAAAGGTTTGATATGAAAATTGGATAAGTTGATAGCATATGTTCCATATCGCCTTCAAACCTTCTAAGAGTCAAGTAAATTTAGCATCTTCATTGATATCTTCCTGGGTGCGAGATGGTACATGTTACTGGTACTGGTAAGCTCTATTTAGTATCAACATTATGTTAAAGAGACAAATATACCGGGAATGGCGCTCAACATTTAAACTCTTGATGGCCACATCCAAAACCCAGGAAAACAAATAGCTTAACCAATGCACAAATCCTCATCATTATCCGCACCTATCATACACCGAAAGGATACCATTAGTAAGATTTGGAACACCTCTGCTTAGTAGCTTGTTAATACAAATTGGGAGTGCCTGATGTCTTAAGGTAGTAGTGATAGTAAAATGGATGCATTTTCTTGTAATAGTGTTTCAATGATATCAAGAAGAGTGCCACGTTATATGAGTGGGATTTTTCAAGAATCCATAAGAAGAAGACTTTATGAGCATGAAAACCTTAGCAACCCAATCATGAAAGAAGCCAAGAATCGGCACAAAATGTATCAAATCCAGGATGAAGATTGTGAGCTGAGTCATCATATGGTTCAAGTGAGATGAGATGAGACTCGGCCCTGAAAGTGGGAGATAGAATAGTCTCAATTATGGAGAGTCCTCATCGTGTATGTCCACCTGAAATCAAAGAATAATGATTTAATACAATAAGTCATGAACCTTCTAAAAATTGTATTTAATCATTAAAATAAAAGGAAATTAAGAGATGACCATACGCTACTAGACTTAATGGTATTTAGTTGTATGAGGGAAAATATAAATGTGTTTATAAGGTGAGAGCGCGAAATAAGGGGTGTAGAAGTGAATGTAGAGGGTTTAAAAAGTGTTATATCTACGAGCCAACATGTCTCATATATTCCTTGGGAGCTTACATGCTACACATGCAAATTAGAAGTAATGACCACTGGTAGGAACAAGAAAAACAGAAATGCTATGAAATGCACTGCAACTTGTAAGCAATGGAAATCTATATCAAAAATAACTTGATGTTTCTTGTTTGACTTCTAACTATGCCAAGATAACCGCCAAGCATACTTGCCGAAGAAGAGTTGATTTTCCACCCATGTTGGGTCCTATAAGAAACATGAAACAAGCATTTATGTGCTCACCTATATTCACATCATTTGGAACAAGCACCCACTTCCACTTTGACTAGATCAAACTGGATGTCCCAACTCTTTAGCATGTAATTATGGGGAGTGAGCTTCATCATTCAATAGATTAGTGGTGTCTTTGATAGATGGCCTGCATGTGGGTCCAACAAAGTAATTACTAGCAAGTTCCAGACTTATTAACACGTCCATCTATGCAACCACATTAACAATGCCATTCCATATGCCATGGTGCTCGCGAAATTGTCTAATCAGACCCTCGCATTGAGCTCCTCTCAAGGATGCTTCTCATTGTGCTTGTGCATCGGCAAGGTCTCGTAATAGTTGTTTAACCTTTGGTGTCCAAACCCTACGAAATCCCTTTCTTTGTTGACCGAAGCCATAATTTTCAGGCACTCAACCACCGCGCGGTGAACGATCTTTCTAAATAGGCTTCTCAGATAGCATCTTGTTCTTCATAAATGTCTATGTATGTGGTTACAGCCTCGGTGCTTCCATATTGAGAAACAATGTTGTTTTTGGATTGCAAACTGAAGTATTTGGCCTGGTGCAAGTTTCACATGATGAATGTATGTCACCTAATACCGTCTTTACCGAGACTGCTCCTTTGGGCAACCTCCATGTTCGCTTACTTGTACTTCCGAACCAAATTCGATGTTTTTATAGCTCGCGCCTCTTCACTCATGGAAGGCGATATTTGAGATTCATAGGTTGCCCGTGACCGCCCAAAGGCCATCTTTTCCAAGTAAACCCATTGCATGACATTCATTTGCTTATACTGCACTCTTTCTGCTGGACAATCTATTAAACTGATTATTTTCAGATGAGATCGATGACTATATAAATTCTTTTTTCAAAAATGAACTCCTCTAAACTTCCACACAAACAGTCTGAATCATCTGATGTAGTTTCTCATTTGCTTTGCAATCTAAATAATGTAGTGAACACTTAGAATGATCAAGTCCATCACATAATGTAGTGGAATGCCCTACAAAACTGCAAGAACGGCTGCCTGGAGGATGACAAGATTGATTGGGACTACATGAAATTTCATAACATATATGTTTGGAATATTCAAAAATACAAGAATTCCCACTTGAACAAACTGAATATGTTTCCCCTTCATATTGTTGAGCATGTACATGTGTATCCATGCTTGCTCTATTAAATGTCAAAACAAGTACGCATTCAATGACAAATGATCCACCATACCACCTTCCCCGTTCAACCGCTAACACAATAGAAACTTTTGCGTGCATCTCTGTCTTCATCAGTGCAACAACCAAGCGAAAGTCTTTCTCCCTCAGAATTACCTGTATTCAATCTGACATTATGTTTTGTTGATGGTAAGTTCAACTGCTCTTCCATTTTATTCTCCATTTGTTTCAATACGGATTCTGCTTTGTCAAGAACTTTGGCCCCGATATAAATATTTGCTAGAGTGCTGTAAATGTTCCAATCAACCTTATCATCACTCTCTATTTCATTCAACACCTCTTCCACTTTGTCCATGTCTCCACAAAGCCGCATAACTTTTCATCCAATAGTTATAAGAGTATTTATTTAGTGAGAGGCCATTTTTCTTCATTTCCTATATCACCGAAGGCACCTTTTCAAAATGTTGTCTTTTCATGTTTGCAATGCTATGTTCTCAAGAACCTATTGAAGAATAGATCCCAACTATACATGTGCAAAATCTTTCTAGTCACTGTTCATAGATCCCAACTGTACATGTGCAAAATATTTCTAGTCATTGTTCATAGACCCCAACTGTACAATTGCAAAATCTCTCTAGTCACTGCTCTCCAACAAACATGAAAGGTCGGTTTTGTTGTCGTACTTGGTAATGCTAAAGCACTCTACGCTTAGAAACAAGTGCACCCGAGTAAGGCAAGGACAAACAAACCTCTCCTCTATCATGTATTTGAGGTTGTCACCAACAAACCATGAATGTGAGAAGGGATGGTTTCGATGCTTACACATAGCACACTAAGAATGACTCAACATACAAGTGCATTCTCATTATCTCATTAGTAGTCCAATCAATATTACCATTGTCATTAGTGCTTGAAAATTATTTCCCTTGGGCGTGATTGATTCTTGACTCGACATTTCTTTAATTTTGCATCTCAACTGTAGGATTCTTGACTGGACATTTATTTAATTTTGCATCTCCACTGTAACCCTATCATTTTGCATGGCATCATCAACTACTGTTTTCTCTTCTAACAAAACCATTCTATCCCTGCTGCAAAATTACTGCAGTGATTTTGCAGCCTTCGATGATTTTGACAAATGGAAGAATCGGCTATCTTATCTAGTACCAAAGAAGTTGTATCAGTATCGAAAGAAATTGTTTTATATCTTGTGCCATTACCAGTAATAGCTTCTTCCCATGTTTTTCGCCAATCTTTTCTTCTTAGTAGAAAAGGCATAATTTCTAAACAAGCAAGGTGAGACACATTCATTGGCAGATCTCCCACCTGATCCTAAGAGTCCACACCTGTGTGAATTGACCTCTTCTCAAAAGCAATATTGGATTGGTTGTATGGAGAGGACATACATATTTTGTTTTGTGAGCCCTCTGCCACTTTTTTTATCAGTATCTTCATATGATTGACCAAGATCATCCCGACCATCAACATGGGATTCAACATGCAACATAAAACACTGTCCTTTAAAATTTTCAGTTGCCTCATCAAGTTTGTCTTTGAAGGAGTTACGTTGTTCTTGAGTTGAGGCTTTCTCAATGTCCTCAGATGAATCCAACTTCTCTTTAGTAGAATAGATGTATCCCTCAAGGCTATTTTTAAGTTCACCGTTTCTTTTCCTCTCTCATAGATCTTAGAAAATGCTTTGAATCCACCCCGACACTCTGTGGGACAAGAACATCATTAACCGGTGGTTGAGCATTATAATTTGGATCATGCCGTCCCTCTTCTCCTCATTGGTCCGAGGATCGTGGTTTAGATGGAAAACAGAGGGATTTGTATTAGGTATGGACAAGTACCTAGATGATAATGGCAAAATCGTGAGGGAAAGGAAATGGATGTGGACTGGATGATGATGCTTTGAAAGGGTGGAAGGATATGGATGTAGCAAGTAGTATAAGTATAAATCATAATAAAATTTTTAAATTTAATGATATAAATAAATTCAAAGAAGAATTCATACCTTAGAGTATTGTTTCAGAACCAGATTGAGCTCAGTTGTATGTTGTTAGGTTCTGTTGTATAATGTAGTATTGTGACAGAATGAGAGGACTGTAGCAGAACACAAATTTTGCTCTTGTCTTGCTTCAAAGCTTGTGCTGTTATGAGTTTGATGGACTGTCCTCTGTGCTGGATGTTTATAGTACTAGAAGAATAGACTGCTCGTCCTTTTATTTGAATAAAACATAAACTATTCAAAGGTGCTATCTTTATTCACTATCCTACCTACATACCTAAAGAAAAAGAGACATTTCTTTAAGTATAGGCAAATAACCAATGTAGCAATCGTCTTAGAAGAATCAATAATGAATTCATGCCATTTGATAGAAGATATAGATGCATAATCATATTGAACATTTGTTTCAATCTGTTCTACAGCCTTCGTATGCTCTTCTTCTTCAGCAAATATTAGAAGAAGAGCATCTGAAGGCTTTAGAACAGATTGAAACCAATGTTCAATATGATGATGCATACCATGTTTTGTTGCTATTGAAGTTTCTAATTGCTCATTGTTCTCTAGAGGCTGGCAAAGGTGTTCACACAAAACCACCGAATCAACTGTTTCCTCCTCCATTTCTTGAGCTACAGAGATCTCTTTAAGTTCTATCAAGATGCAAGAAATTTCTTGCAACAATCTCTTCTTCCGCTCCTTCAATCTTGAATCCATTAGTCATTTTTTTTTCTTTGTTGTAGGGTTTGCCAAAATGCTTTGCAAGTCACACCAAATAACCACTTCTGAAAACTAATTTGCAAACTCACACTTGCTTGAAAACGTAACCGTGATACTCTGCTAAAATGAAATATCCTCTACCGAATGAAAACACACTTTGCTCTATGTAAACCGAAGCAACAAAACTTTGCCGTAAAGGAAAGTTTCGGACCAAAAGAAAGGCACCGCTCAAAATGAAGATTACTTCTACCTAATCAAATGCACACCCCATAATCGACATGAACTTGATGCACTCTTTACTTCTACTTGCATAAATCAAATCTACTTGGCAAAACTTCGGAGCCCACTCTCCAATCCTTTTTAGTACTCCCTAACGGCGCCTAAAATGTCGAGCTGCAGATATACCATGAAAATCAACATTTAATTGTCAACCCGTGAAGGTAGACTTAGAGGAACCGACAGAAATGTATGAAGAGGGGTTTAAAGGATGCCAAGCTACCCTCTGAACTGCTAAAAGAAACTAACTGAAAGAAGCTACCGGCATTCTTACTCTGCTCGCGACTACTCAAGCACTACTCTAGATCAATCGTACCGCTCGTATCAACTTCCATAAACTATTTTGTATATGCATGTGTGCGATAACCGAAAACAAATTTTAAGTTCTTGCTACTATCACTCCACACAACTCAGCAACCATCCTATGGAAATTTCTATTGTAATCAAATGAAACTTCTATCTCATGAGATATCCGAACCAGTTCCTAAATGTTAGGCAGTCTAAATGTGAAAACCGAAGAAATGAAATCAATGGCTGAAAGATAATGCTAAACTTGAAGCTTGAGATGTTAAACCTCCGTTGCAAGTACAAATGCTATTGCCCATGAAATCACGAGAAATGACTAAAGATAATGTTCATTGTAAATGCAATCTACACAGATCTGCTTCCATCGAAGGGGGCCCTACCTCCTTTGTCCACAGACTGGCTCACTCAATACATATTGAATATAACTAACAGCAAACTGGCAATAAAGGAAATCATGCTAATGAAAACCCTACAGCAAAATGGCAATAACATAAATCATGTTAATGGGACAACTCTTAACTATCTCATTAAAAATAAGAACAATATAGTGCTTGAAGACTTCCATTCCTCTATCTAATCTATGCTACATCTATCCCCCCATTTCTCCTACCATACAGCTCTCATCTCCCGTTTTCCAATCCTTTGGCAATGCATGGCATCTCTACATAGCATCCCCCATCTCCGAAATGCTGCGGAATCTCTTTACAAACGCTCTGCATCTCCGGGTAATGTCGCATAACGCTTCCAGCCTCCTCTCCTCGGCAATGTTACACCACGCCGTATCTCCGGCACGTTACATAACATTTCCATCTCTCCGGCAATGTTACACCACGTTCTATCTCCGGCAATGTTACATAACGTTTCAAATCTCTGGCAATGCATGGCTTTTTGCCCAAGAAGTTACAAAACGGTTTTAAGAATATCACCGTAGGATGAGACACGTTTTACACAGCCAATCATGCCACGATTTTCTTCCCTATTCCCGACTTAATGTTTTGATGCCGAGAATAATACATTGATAATGTGTGGGGCCTCTACATAAGTATGTTTCAACTCATCACAAAATAATCATAAGTATTATCCTATATAAGCCAACACCCTGCATTCTTGCAAAGTTCAGCTATTCTCTGCAGAAGAGGATTATAGTTGAATTCTTCACTCATTCGTGGCTTTGGCCACCGGTTTCTGTATATAATGGAACATATATATGTAACAGAGTATGAATAGCACAAAAAAGAATGCCATCGGTTTAACAAAAGTCTTCAGGAAAGTAGACAATGTCTTCAAGAACCGGCAAGAAAATGTTACAAATCCGGAGCCCAACAAAAGTTCGTCAATCTCGTTACCCGTTAGTGTGCGATGGACCCCATTACCAACGGGACTTCCTAGAGTTACAATCAGGGTTTGTGAACAGAGAAGGAAAGGCACCGATGGGGAGAGCAAGTATAAATGCACGATTTAATGGTTTGCTAATAATCGCCGCCTAACATCAACTACCTGGTGGGAGTCATCAAAATGCTTAAAATCCATACTCAATGTTAAGATTTTATTTCAGATACTGCGCTACGCATAGTCATTTCACCATCCGTATTGTGAAAGAGTGGGTTGGAAGCTCACAGCACGGGCTGACTGCTCCAAGTCGATATGGCTTCTCGGGAAAACAAGTGGTAACTTTATGCTGAGCATCAGGATAGTAGACCGGCGCCTGCCGTGTTGGAAGGTATAATGCCACTGATCTCGTGGCATGACCTAATCCGCTTGTAATGGATTGGTTAGCATCTCAACGAGCTTTGGTAGATTTTTTCGAAAAGAGGGTGCTTGCATCAAACAATGCGAAGGAAGACCAAAGAGAGATCCAGGGTGGTAACTAAGAAAAGTGTCATTACTTTATATCAACTATGAAGGTTGCTACGCTTGAGACAAGGGTGTCAATTTATGTAGTGGAAGCAGTGAATGGAGGGAAGGGACCCTCATTGGATCGTTACCCAGTATTGTCAGAATTTATTTTCAGAATTTAAGGATGTTTTCCTAACGAAATACCTGACTACCTTAAGAGGGAGCTTGATTTTACTATTGAGCTAAACCGGGTGCAGAACCAATCTCCAAGACTCTCAGATCTGGATGACAGCCGCCGTAATACCTTTGTGAATTGCAAATGCAATGAAAGAGTCATCGACTTAGGGCTAATAAGGCCCAAGAAGTCTCACCTTGGGCGCACCCATAATTTTTGTAAAGAAGAAGGATGGATTATTATGACTATGTATAGACTACTGTGGACTTAAGTCGTGATAGTGAAAAATAGGTACCCAATGTCAGAATAGATGACCTCTTCGATCAGATGAAAGGAGCAGCGGTATTCTCAAAGATCGACGATCAGGGAGTTAAGGATTAAGGAAGGCAAAATCCCAAAAACTACCTTTCAAACCCAGTTTTGGACATTAACAGCCCATCGTAGTACCTTTAGAATTGACCAATGCACCATCGGGTGATTCATGAGCCTCATGAATGGCGATCCGTATACTTAGATCGATTTTGTACAAGTCTTTCTAGATGATATCCTCATCTATCCAAGAACGAAAGAGAACATGAAGAACACTTACAGTAGTGGTCCCGCCTTAGAGAGAACAAATTGTGGCTGGGAAGTTGTCGGCGTTCTTCTAAAGAGATTCACTATTTAGGTCATATCATTTCCCGTGAAGGAATCTCTATGGACCCTAAAAAAGGTAAAGGCCATTATGGAGTGGCCGCTGCCTAAAAATGCCCATGAGGTGAGAAGCTTCATGGGCTAACAGTTACTGAGATTTGTGGAAGGATTCTCAAAAATAGTGAAACCATCAACAATTTCTAGAATGGCAGTCGTATGAATGGATAGAAGAATGATAGTGCATTCATTGAGCTTTATGAGTTACTAACCAAGCAGCTACTCCTAATGAAAGTGTCGAGTATGGAAAAGGACTTCACGCCTCGCATCGATGCCTCGCTAAGTTGGGTTGGGGGCCAGGCTAATGTAGGATGGAGGAGTGATAGCTTATGCATCAAGGAAGTTGAATAAACATGAAGAGCTATATCGCGACTCATGATTTAGAGTTACAGCTGTAATGCTATCTCTCAAAATTTGGAGGCACTATCTTGGGGCTTAAACTGGAGCTCAAATGTACCATCAAAGTTTAAAACATCTCTTCACTCAAAGAGATCCTCAATGCCGTGCAAAGGCAATGGAGTGGGTTTATGAGTGAGGCATTCTTGGTATTTCCTACATCAAGGGAAAGTAAAATGTGGTCACGTGATGCCTTGAGTAGGAGATCACGATCTCTCCCTTTGGCAAATCTTTAAAGGTCAACTGAGGGAACATGTGTTGACACAACTCCAAGGAGACAGCTAGTATTTAAAGGGTTACTTCAAACCTCCAAAGTGGGAGGAAGTTGGATCCAGTATGAAGGATATAGTCCGGAAGTAGACACTATTAAGATATCGGGAAAGATGTACATCCCTGAAGGTGGGGATATTAAAAGCATCATATTGAAGGAAGCTCATAGAGCACTTCTTTATTGTATGCGATACAGTGTGAAGAAGATAAACGCCAGACATGAGGAAGCTCTTCTTCCAGGTAGGCATGAAGCGCGATATAGTCCATTTCATCACCAAGTTCCTAGAGTGTCATCAAGTGAAAGTCGACCACCATCAACCGACACAGGCCTCCTACAACCATACGATGTTCCTATGTCCAAATGGGAAGTCATTTCATGGATTTTGTTGTATTGCCACTCACACATCCTCATAGACACAATGCCATTCGGCAGGATAGATGTTAACCAAGAGTTCATTTTATCAGTCGTGAGACACTTATGATGTCACCGATGGCACGGTGTTTGTAACAGGTTATCCATTTTGCATTGGGATACCTAAGAAGATCACTCTCGCATAGGGACTCCGATTCAATTTCTAGGTTTCGACAAGTTTGTAGTCCCATTGGGCACTCGCTGAACTTAAGCACGTACTCATCACCCTAAAACAGATGGGCAAACTAAGAGGCAATCAAGTCATGCAAGACATGCTTAGGATGTGCTGTCATGGATAATCAAACCCAAGGGGAGAAGTACCTACCCTTGGTAGATTTTGCCTACAAATAATAGTTTTCTATAGTCTAATTCTAATGCCACCCTACTAAGATTTGTATGGAAGGCCATGCAATTCCACGAGTTGGGATGACTAGAATACCGAAAATGCAGCCAAATGTAATTCATCTGTGAATGAGGAACATGTGATTCAAATTAGGGTGAGACTAAAGGAAGCATAGGATAGGAAGAAAAGTTATGATGACAAGACCTAATCTGGGTTATGAAGTGGGAGACCAGGTTTTCATTTTGTATCGCCTAATAAGAGTACCATACGGTTCGAAGGGGACAAAGTTGTCACCTCGACAGGACCATCTGTGAATCCAAGAGAAAATTGACCCATTGCCTATCGCCTCAGACCGCTATTCCCACTCGCGAGATAAAACTCATATAATGTATTTCATGTATTTTTTTTACGCCATTATGTTGTTGATGAATCACATAAACTAAATTGGAAGGAATTGCGGTGTATCTGGACATGGAACCCTCACGGTAGAACTGTTATACATATTGGACCCAGAGGGTTCGACATCTCAGAACCGTCTGCTAGACCAATTTAAGGTCCAGTGAAACAAGTATAGCCCATGATCTGCCACTTGGGAAGATGCCTATTAATACCCGCGATGAGACTATCCCTCACTTTTCTGCACCACCCTCGAGAATATGTTTCTCGAGGGTTGGGTGTATGTAACACCACCTTTTGACTTAGACAACCAGATTACCTCGAGGCCTATATACTTTATTTCTAGTCATTAATGAAACTATTAAGTGATACACTTAAAAATTTAAAATATATGAACTTTTATGGATGTTTAAATGTTATTGATGATGATGTATGTAATGCATCTATTATGAATGTAAATTTTATAAATGTTTAAATGTTATTGATGATGATGTATGTATGATGCACATATTGTGAGAATGTGAATTTAATGAATGTTTAAATGCTATTAGAATGGTGTTGGATATGATGCAATCTATTTTAGTAAATGATAATCTTTGAATGGGTGTCAAAATCTCTGAATTATGGGATATTATGAGATCTATTTCCTCGACCGGAAAAACTTTGATGTTAAGTTGTTGGTACAAGGATACCAAATGAAATGATGATTGTATGCAATTACATGGATAATGCATAGTTTCATGAGTTTGTGTTACGCATCACCGCAGTGTTATGGGCTATGAAATAGCCAACGAATGATGATGAAAGTGATATCATGACCACTAATGAAACACATTATGGTATGAATATAGTATGTGAAATTATATTGGTTTGGATGCATTGCTATGATATGTGGACTGCAGATTTCTCAGTATGCACCTTCAAAACCTGGAATAAGCAATGACAAAACCCCAAAGAACACTACATCAGATAGTCCATCAGGGTTTGGACCCTAGTTATGATTAGAGGGGTGGAGGCATTCCCACCTGCGTGTATCCTCCAAAACCTAAATTCATGGGAGTACGTTGTTAGCTCATGCTCCCAAGACGTGCGATGATGACTACGCTTTCGTCTCAGAGAAGATTACATTCCAGATAGTGACACTCACACGGTTCTATTTGGAGTTAGGTCAATATAGTTGATGCTCCAAGATAGTCTAGCGATAGGATAGGAAATGGAGATGGAAGTAAGTTAGGAAGAAGGATGAGTAGAAATAGTTGAGAAAGCATGGAGATTTGTCTTATGGTGGAGTTTGCACGTTTTCCTCTAAAAAAATGCAAGAAAGTGTATATATGAATATTCATAATTACTTAACTAAACCATATTGTTCAAATAAAATTGTTGAACCGATAATTGTAAATAAAGGATTTCTCAAACAATTGATTGGTTTGTTGTCTTTGTAAAAGACTAGTCTTGTCGACCGGATTGGATGCATACATAAATTACTAAAGGATGATAGTTTTTATTAGTAGTACATGCACTGACTTGTATGTACTAGCTACACATGCATTTCTTTGTACATACATACACACTAGTATGTATGAGTTTTCTTAACTTAATTACTTACCCGGAGCAATGCTCTAATTGTTATGAATGTGTGAACCATGTTCCTTTCCTTTGTACCATAAGATATCTTAACTTCTGGATGAAGTTTCATATGGGTGTATGTAACAACCCTAGTTGAATATATGCTTAGGGATTATTAAGAAAAAAATTAATTAGGTAATTAATTGTCCTAACACGGTTTTAAATTAAAACAAAAATTGTCATATTAATATTACTAAATATTAATTAATTAATTAATTGTTATAACTTTGATTAAATAATTAATTAATTAATTAATACCTATCACATTCAATGACTGTGTTAATAAATTTAAGAGGTTAGTAATTTTAATTTGTTTAATTAAATGATTTACTGCATGCTGAGGGGATAAGAGACATTAAATATAAGGATAAGAGATATTAATAAGGGGATAAGACATTAAATATATAGAGATAAGACAATAATGAAGGGATAAGATACAATGAGAGGGAAGAGAGCCTGGGAGGCGATGTACGTGAGGAGTCTCACGAGGAGGGGACTACTCAAGGATTGGGGAGGAAGCATTTTGGAGGGGAGAGAGTTCTGGTTTCTCGGGCTTGGATTTTCCTCGGCTCCTGCGGTTAAGCTCTGCTGTCTTGGAGGATCATTACTTGGGGCAACTCTGGCTATCGGGTTTTATAATAGGCCGTGGATAATCTACTACATCCCCGGAGCTGGGAGCTAGATAGGTCGCCTCCTAGTCAAGTGGAGGAAACATGGTTTGGGCATATTTGGTCAGTGCATCAAGCAGTAGGAGGCTAGACAACTAGGTCAATGGAAAAATTAGCATCAGGAAGAGGCGTTTAAATTTTGTTATGTTAAGTTATTTTCATGTCAGAATAGATTTGAATTCCAGAAGAATTTTTTATGCTTATAGGATGTGAATGAATGATTTACTTATAGAGAAAGGAAATATATGTTACTGAATTAAAAGCTGTATTTTATGGTCTCTACATCTCTGATCCCCATCATTGACCAAGCTCAATTGTTTCATCTTATATTTGAGTATCACCTCATGCTTATCCAACCAAATTCATACCGATCATGATTGTAGTGTAACTCAAATTTGTCATGATTTTTTTTTTCCTATGTAGCATTAATCTCCAATTTCATTCTCATAAGATTATTGAATTAGAAAGAAGGTCTTCGTTAAGGTTAAAATATTTGGACATGACTTGAGTCTATCCTACCATGTGATGTCATCTACATACCTGTCTAACTTACTTGATAAGGAAAATCAATGGTTAAATTTCCAAACTTTCTTATCTAAACACATGCATCTATGTGACAGGTTAAACTTAGGACTTGTAAATCCTAGTCTCTCTTTACAAGAGATTTCCAAAGGTTGCGCACAATACTAGTGAGTCTGTTCATTCGAGGGAATGACCCTTTTCTTACCATATATACATATATATAATACCATGGGTTAGATCCTATAATCACACTTGAAGGTAAGTGTCTTGGCGGTAATGCGTTTAGCATTAGCGTTCATGGTTTCGATTATCGATGGGCATTTCTTTACAAAATATCTTAGGTTAGTGATATTCTCCTTCCCTTTCCCAGTAGTGTTTTGAATAATGAAACTTGTGTTGTTTTCAACTTAACCAAATGAAATACTAAAGAACCTTCTCCCGAACTATAAGTTAACCAAACTAAATGTAGCTTGTCGTAACTGTACCGACTTTCTAGTCCTACATTCATTTACTTCACAAATTAATCTTGATGTGAGGGGGAGGGTTACTTTCAGGAGGGAGTTTAAGACTCTGCATCTATTTCTTTAAAGGAGAACCTGTGTGTGCAATTTTTGAAGTTTCCACCTGACTTTTCATCCATTTCAGCCACACCAACTCTGCCTCGTCACATGGTTAGACTGTCCTTTGTACCCTCATCATTTAATTGAGTAGGTAAGGTTCCTACTAGGTTTTTTATGTGTTTACGATGTTCATTGTGGGATTCTATGAACGACTCTATGTATTACTTCTTTAGTAGAGGTGATTGTCGTCAATGGAGGTTCGATTAACTGATGAACAAACAACATGACTCTACATTCCTTGGTAATTCTTTAACATATTTCCCTAGACAACCAGAGGTGTCTCTTTGGGAACCTGTTTCATTTGTAACTTCTGTTATACATTATTATTTACACTCAAAACTACTCTTACTAATTTTATTCTATAATCCTTTTTGGTTGTCTCTATGTCCGTAGAAGGCTGTTGTTTAGTCGTTCCTTCCTAGACCCTTTTAAGATAACGACATTCCCAAGAATGCATCTATATCATTGTCTGTATTGTAACTACTTAGGGTTTCGTAACCTTCAGCTAACATTATACTTACAGTCTGTAATGTCGAGACCCGAAGTTGAACTTCGTGAGACTGGGCAAGAGTTCTCTTTTAGAAAGGTGAGGTCCCACTATGTAATATTGTATTTTAACTTTCTTTCCATGTACAGGAGTGAAGCCCTACTTCTATAGCTTATAAAATCTCAGTTGGTTCCATCGCGACATATTTATTTTGGTATTTTTAAAGTATTTTTGGTTGGCGTCGATTAAAATATGATCTTTGTGATTCTTGAACAGTCCAACAATGATATCCAATAGTATCAAACCCTTTGTTTATAGTGATTACAGTCTTTACCGTGGTCTATCCATCTAGATTCAAAGGAAAGGAGATCTATGTATTACTACTCTATGCAATTGGTTATGGAAGGGTTAGACCCAACCAGTTAGGTATAGTCCCAATTCTGTGTGAAAATCTTATACTATGTTTGTGCACAGCATGACTTGTACCATTTATGGATTAAAAATAAAACTTAATACTGTCGATTATTGCATTTCATTAAGACTGTTGGCTACTGTGTAAATATTTCCTTCTTTTTGTTGTTTAATTCATTTCAATAATTGATATGTATCACTAATGATGGGCCATGTTGATGCAAGGTTACCCATCATGGAGTTATTGCACCATCCACCCTCAGCCCGTTCATCTATCCAGACCGAAAGTGACAAGGGGAAAGAAAACATGCGAACCTGGGAATCAGAAGTTGAGTATTACCCTGGAATACTTAGTTATTAACAAATATCACTCTGTTGGTGTTTTCTTACTTTTATTTCATACAATTACTGATATTCGTAAATGATAAATCTTTCCAGGCTTTCATTTGTGCAAATATTTTGGATGTTTCTGCTTCTCAGATTCCGGCGCAAAGGTATTCGAGTTCCTTTCTGTAAACCCTTCCGGATTCCAAGTAGACACGGTTGCAATTTTAGATTTATAGATCGCTCATTATAGTTTCACCGCTTCCTCAGAGGGATTCAAAAAGGGAAATCTCGTGATGTATTCTTAAAAATTTTGGTCTGGCTGCTATAAGTAATGACCTTTGAAGATTTTGATTCACGCGATTTTCCCCGCTTGTTTGAAGTAATGAAATGATTGTTGGATTAATCAAATCTTCTCATCGTTCGGGTTTCACCCTAACTTGCAATTTAATTACTATGGTTGTCATTTTAGATTGTAGATTTTGTTTCAAACATCTATGAAATTTGAACTTACAGTTATGCATTGTATGGAAAGAAACTTATATAATTCTGAAGGTCTATACTATAAAAATTGAATCCTATTGCAAAAACAATTTCATATTATATCTATAGTGCTATATCATTTCATTTTATTTCGACATTCCTTGTGTTTAATGTTGAAATGATTTTGTCCCAGAATTGTATTAGCTAGACTGATCTAAAACATTGGGTAGCCGCAATGATATGAGTTTCGTCATGAAGTAGAGTAGCATCTAAATTCATGCATTATATCTAGAGCTTTATCTATCTATATATATTTATTTACACATAGAATTATATACATATATATAACCATTATGTTGGTAATTTGATTGTGTAAGGGGTTTCTATATGACTGGTAGGAGTTTTAATTTTCAACTACATGATATGTGTGTACAGAACTATATGATTGTAGAATGCCATTTCTATGTCGTCCCAATCAGAATGATCAAGCAAGCAAGCAAGGAACACACTTGCAGAAAAATGTATATTCACATATCAACATTTTTGTGGATCCCTTTAATACAGTGGTTAGTTCATTCCAATTTGAGTATTTTCTTATTCTGCATAATTGGAAAGAAAAAACTAAATGTTCTATCAATATAATCTTATGACATGGTAGGAATCTTCTAGAATTCATATTTGCATCTGTTTGATTAATTTATTACTTTATCTATTATAGATTTGTTCTTGCCACGTCTAATACATAATGGCTTGCAATGATACTTGTAATTTACATTATATTCCTACTACAATTGAAATTTCTCAATCATTTTATCAATCCATTCTTTATCATAATATCGTTGTCCCTATAACAATTAACATGTTGTGATCCTGTAATTTATCAAGTCATAACATCAGTCTAACCTACAACAAAATATACCACAAAGAAACTTTAATCAGATGTATCTTTTAGTGAATATTCCAAATAACAATAATAGTATTCACTCCATAATTTATTTCACAGACATGATTCATTCATATTTCAATTATCCCATTATGTTAGATTCAAGTTCCACAACATTATAATAGGCCTCATCCATAGAAATACTTCGATGCAAAATTTACAAATGCATTCTATCAGATATCTAATTAATCAACATTCATCCAGAGGAGAGGTAGAATAACATATCTGAAATAATACTTTGAAAGACAAAGGGAACAACCATTCTCCTCCTAACCGTAGAACAGGGCAGAAAAAATCACTTATCATATTCACCCCCTAGCCCTAATTCATGAATCCATGAGGGATAACCTCGTGAAATCCTCCTCAGCAAAATTCGTTCAATTCCAGCAAAACCTTCCCTTGCCTCACACTCACAAATAATGTTCATAACAACAAGCAATAGATCCTCTTTCCCACATACTAGGCAATGTCCCACCTCCTCACATATGCTATATATCCAAGATTATTTTTGCTCAGGTCTTTCCCTCCCTGGGAATTTTCACATCTTTCCAACCTCGATTTTGAGGGGCTGCCAATGGCCAAATTCCTAATTTTCCACTTTTAACAATCAACCCAGAGGTAGTTCCAACATACCCCACTCATGGAGTCATGGTCACTGATTTTAACATGGTTGTTCCATTTGTCCTCCCGCCTAATAAATATAAAATATTTTGTTTCATACAAGTGTCATAGTCATAGTTAGTTGGGTCAAATCAAAATCTCACCCAATAGTCATAATAACTAATTATAGTTAGCCAAATTTGAAATTCATACTCTTATAAATGGTAAAATTTTCCAAATTCAAATTTCCGAAATGGAAATAAATTTCCTAAGAAATTGTAAATTCAAAAATAATTTATTTTGGGGATGTTACATCCTTCCCCTCTTCAATAAAACACTACCTCGCTGTTCATTTTCTTGAACAGATTGATGAGATTTATGCAAATCTCTCCAAAACCCAAGTGGCCTCTTCAATGCTAAAGTGCTTCCATTGCACCTTTGCTTGAGCGACGACTCCGTTCGAAGTGTTATTTCTCTCCGGTCCAGAATACGCAGGGATTCTGCCTGGAACTCTCCTTCTGGTTCCACCTGCACCAAGTTCGAATCGATCATGTGAGTAGGGTCATGAACATAATTCTTTAACAAGGAAAAATGATATACATTATGAATTGTTAGATTGGCTGGAAATGCAAGTTGGTATGCTATGGGTCCAATTCGAGGTAGTATCTCAAAGGGTCCACAAAACCTAAGTGCCAACTTGGCACAGTTCCCTAGCTTTAGTGAACTCTTCCAGGCTTTGACTTTTAAGTAAACATGATCTCCCACTTGAAACTCCAAGTGTCTTCTTTTCTGGTCCGCATAACTCTTTTGTATGTCTTGTGCCTCTTTTAAGTTCTATTTTACCTTTCTTACCGTACTTTCCATTTCTTGGAGCATCTCTAGTCCAACCATAAGTCTGTCAACTGGGTTGTCCCAGCTAATTGGAGTCATACACTTTCTACCATACAGTACCTCGAAGGGGCTCAATTTAGCTGAAGTTTGGTACCCATTGTTATATGTAAATTCTACAAAGTGCAGGTAGTCTTCCCACTTGCTTGGTTTTGTTCTTAGGTACATGCGGAGCATATCTTGTATGATTTGTTTTGTTCGTTCAGTCTGTCCATCCATTTGTCGATGATAACTAGTGCTGAAATTCAAATTAGTATTTATCCCCGCAAACAATTCTTTCCAAAAGGAAGATGTAAATTTTACGTCTCTATCCAAAATCACCATTTTAGGAATACCATGCAATCTAAAAATTTCTTTCATGAATATTTTAGCGATGTTAATAGCTTTAAAATTAGACTTTACAGGAATAAAGTGTGCAAACTTACTGATTTTATCGATTACCACCATAATAGAATCATTATGTTTCTGATTTTTAGGCAAACCTGTAATAAAGTTCAACGATATAGTCTCCCATTTCCATTCTGGTACTGGTAAGGGCTATAATAGGCCAGCTGGATGCTAGTGTTCAAATTTTACCTGCTGAAATTTTGACACTTAGCTAAATATTATGTTGTTTTGCCCTTCATGTTAGGCCAATAAAATAGTTTTCTAAGTGTTGTTATCGTTTTCTCGTATCCCGGATGACCAAAATATGGTTTCTTATGCACTTCATCCAAAACTGTTATCTTTAACTCTGTCGAATCTGGTATGTAAATTATGTTTTTAAATCATAATAGGCCATTTTTATCGATACGCAAATCTGGTTTGTTTGAGTTTGTTGTAGTGTTTGGTAATTCTGCCACTATCTTAGTGTAATTTTCATCGTTAATACCTACAATCCTTATTCTCTATTCCAGATCACTTTCTGCCCTGCTGACATTCATTTCAAATAACCCATGGACTCTTCTGCTTAAAGAATATGTTACCTTATTTTCCTTACCCTTGATATGTCTTACCTCAAAGTCGAATTCTCTCAAGAAGGCTAGCCACCTTGCTTGCCTTGCATTATCTTGCTGACTAAACAAATATTTCACACCGCTATTATCTGTCAATAATAGGAACTTTATGCCCATTATGTAGTGTCGCCACATTTTAGGGCATGTATTACCACTGCCAATTCTAAGTCATGAGTAACGTAGTTTCTCTCATGCTCCTTTAATTTCTGGGACTCATAACAAATAACATGTCCTTCTTGAGTTAGGACACCACCTACTCCTTCTTTACTTGCATCAACACAGACGGTAATGTCTTTATCTGGGTCTGCTACCTTTAAAATGGGTGTGGTTGTTAATAATTCCTTCAACTTATTAAAAGTGTCTTAACACTTATGTGACCAGTTAAGATTGATTCCTTTCTTTTGTAATGATGTGATAGGGTAAGCTATTTTGGAAAACCCCTCTATAAATCTGCGATAATTCTGGTGATCCCCATGAATGACCAGATATCCGCTACATCCTTCGGTACCGACCATTCCATGATGGCTCTTACTTTTTCAAGGTCAACTGTAATGCCCTCTGTAGATATTACGTGCCCTAGGTATTGTATCTTCTTCTGATAAAAATCACACTTATCGAATTTAGCCTACAGTTGGTGCTTCCTTAAAGTTTGCAGGACTATTCTTAAATGCTCTTCGTGTTCTTCTTCTATTTTTGAATATAACAAAATATCGTCAATAAAAACCAGTACGAATTTGTCCAAGTACTGAATAAAAATACTATTCATTAAACACATGAACGTGGTTGGTCCATTAGTGAGTCTGAAAGGTATAACCATAAATTCGTAATGTCCATATCTTGTTTGAAAATATGTTTTGCTTGTGTCCTCATATTTTATCTTAACTTGATGATATCTAGATCATAAATCCAACTTCGAAAAGATCTTTTGCCCACCTACTTGATCGAATAGATCATTTATCCTAGGTAAGGGGTACTTCTTTTTAATAGTCATTTTGTTCAATTGCCTATAATCGATACATAGTCTTAGAGTACCGTCTTTCTTTCTCACAAAGAGGACTGGTGCTCCCCATGGTGAAAAACTCGGTCTGATATACTCTTTGTCCAATAATTTATGTAGTTGAATTTTTAATTCTGTCAATTCCAATAAACTCATTTGGTAAGGTGCTTTAGAGATAGGGGCTGAACCAGGTAGCAGGTCTATGCAAAAGTCTATTTCCCTTCTAGGGGGTATTTCAGGTATTTCATCAACAAAGATGTATTTGAAATCACGTAGAACAACAAACTCTTCCAAGTTGGGTTTATCTTCTTTTTCTAATAGGTTTGTTACTTGGATGGTGTAAACTTGACAACCCTTTCTCATGCATTTCTTGAATTGCATTTTTGTGACTTGTCTAACTGATATTGGTTTTTGTATACCTTGGGTTGTTCTAGTGATGTCATTTTCATCTTTATACTTAACCGACTTTGCATAAAAATCTAGAACTGCTTTATGCCTTTCTAACCAATCCATTCTGATAATTACGTCATAGGACCCTAGTGGTAGAATGTTTAGATTTGTCTTTATGTTTTGACCACCTAAACTAAACTCATAATCAGAAATAAAGTTGACCACTTTCCTTTTAGCTCCTTTTGTTAGTTGTACCAGCCATGATTTCGCATGTCACATTCTCTTAAGTTTATTTGACTCTATTACACCAGGAGTGATATAATTTAACGTAGCTCCAGGATCAATTAAAACATAAATTCCAGTGTTATTGATTTTACCTTCAATTTCCACCACAGAAGACTGGTGGTCAGCTTGCCAGCCATCCACAACTGCGTTTATCTGATGTAATCTTCTTCCCACATCACCCACCGTCGAGGATTCCTACAAATTATGAACAACAGTTATGTTTGATGAATTAAAACATGGAAATTTCCTCCTCAGATGAGGTTCTCCACATTCCCATGATTTTAATGGTTCTTGGGGGATGTCCCCAAACTTCTTTGTTCCCAGATTTATCGGTTTACTACCTC